>CACVCL010021028.1:0-70048 GCA_902729485.2 Mus minutoides
TGGCCATCATTGGGAGGAGAGGCCCCTTGGTCATACAGACTCTATATGCCCCAGAACAGGGGAATGCCAGGGCCATTACGTGGGAGGGGGTGGGTAGGGGAGCAGGGCGGGGACGCGGGAGGGTAAGGGAAAATTTCTGGATAACATGTGAAATGTAAATGAAGAAAATATCTAATAAAGAGAAAAAAATGAAAAAAAATATTTTGAAATACAATTTCCCAATTCAAAAATACCATATGAAAAGTCATTGGATAATTTAAATTCTCCCTGGAGAGCTTGAAGTCATCGAGTGAATCTGCTTAAAACCAAGCCTGACAATCTAGTTTGATTCTCTAGGATATATATGATGGAGGCTGAGAACTGATTCCCTCAAGTTTCTCCTTTAACTTCCACATTTAAATATGAAATGAACACATGTACACACATGCACACAACAACAACAGCAACAACAAAGTAAGCACAATCTACTTCATGTTTTGGATTTATTTCTAGTTATTTCTAGTTATGATATCTGATTAATTTCCCTTAGAAATATGGCTTCCTCTGGATTTGGGGAGATTTCCTTTTCTCTCCACCTGATGTTTTGAACATCTCTGATTGATCTTCAACTTTTGCTCCATGATTGCTCACATGGGTAGAGTGGAATTAGGTTGCTTTTTCCATCTCTACCTGGATTTACAAAATGAGTATCTTTTAGATTCATTTCCTTGTTCTTTGTTGATAACCCTCAAATCCATGTCTAGCACCAGTCTTCCCAGAGATATAGATCTAGATATGTCATCTGTCTCCATAAGGACATCTGTGGGCAGTATGTACTTTTTAAGTCTCCGATTGCTAGCTGGACTTTCTCATGGTACTTTCCTTCTTCTGTTATCCTCTACACAGAAAGCATACTCTGTTCTTAGGTAGAAAACTTGGGTTCAGCTTGATTCCTCTCTTTCGTGTAAACTTTAACTCATTGTCCTCAGTTAGTCTTAACAATTATGGCTGCACACAGTGCACATTGTGTCTCACCCAATCTGTTCAAGCTTTTTTATTATGGTTTAAAAATATTACATTAACATCATAATTGAGTTTTCTCTAGTTTGTGTTTGACTCTTCATTCAAACTAGCACCAGGGTCAATTTTCTAAAAGACTATTTTGATTTCAAGTCAAATTTATTTTCCTGAAAATTTTAATTCATATCTTAAAGACAAAAGTGGGCCATTGAGATGGTTCAGTGGGTCAGGCATTTGTCTACAAGCTTGGTGAGTTCAATTCCAGGACTCACAGGGAGGAAGGAAGGAAGTGACGTCTGGTCTGCAAATTGTCTCTTAATCTCCACAAATTAGCCATGACATGTGCTTGCTAACTCATACAACACATATGCATACAAAGTGAATAATAAATGCAAAGGAAAAAGAAGATTAAAACAATCTATAGCTCTTCACTTGGAATTTAATATTTTTCACTGTTTGGCCCTAAATGGCTTTTTTGGCCCTACCACACACAATATTCAAAGATTTTGTATCATAATACTTATATCCTCCACATTATATTAAGACTCAATTCCAATATCAATGCAGTCATGATACTTATATATTTTAGTATAATATAATGTGGATTAATTGATATTTGTTATTTTTATAAAATTATAAGTCTGAAACTTGTATAAGATTGTAAATAATTAAAAACTTTCAATGTTTTCTCATTAACTTTCTTTCATAAGGAAGCTGAATCAAATACTGTTCTGGGCAAAAGACGACACGGAAATAAAGACTAATGTTTGCTTTTGAGGGAATTACAGTGCACAAGAGGTAATGAAGGAGAGAAAGCTATGTTTGAAAGGCAAGGATTTCCATTGCAACATGTCTAGCCATTGTCTCCAAGTGAAACATTTCCTTTCCAAATCCAAATATAAATTGTGGGACAATGAATAGAATTTCCTTATTTAAATCTTCAGGGCATGTGCTAGGCTGATTTTTTTCACCGGGACTCCATTTTTTCCTTTTTAATATTTGCCCCAGGATTACAGGACTGAGTATTTCCTTTCTAATACCACTGAGGTTTTGAGGTTTTTATATCATTTGGTATGCTTGGGCTTTTTTTGTTTTGTATACTATTGGCAAACAGACACTTTCCAGATGAGAGTTTCATTACTGTGTGATCACAGCTTTTAAATAGAAAATGAAGAAAAGAAATGATGTTCAGATATTTCAGGAGAACCTTTTCCATTTTTTTTAATGTCCAATGTCCTCTACCATTTCCAAAGCAACAGTGGGTTCCCCCACCCCCTTTGTGCTTTTATTCCAGAAAGAAAACTCGCTGGGATTATCTTTTTCTACTTCCCATTAATGGGCTTGCTGACATCCTTTCTCTTCAGGTGTCTGTTTTCAAGGACAGATGAGAGGAAAACCCTACAAGCTAATGAGGTGACTCACATCCCAGATCATAAAAAACAAAGACATGAGAGTCAATTTGACCCTGCATCACATTACCTCACTGGAAGCTTTGCCATTCATCTCTGCCTTACAACTCCATGGCAGCGTTCAGTTAGCTGCTTTGCTACTAGACCTCTCTCTTACAGCCTTCTTGAAACTGACATCAGTTTCCCTCATCTATGCCCCCTTTTCTTTGCTTTACTAAAGTGTAATTTAGATGTGCAACCTGTTAGTTGGAATATGTGAATGAATACTATCCTATGAAAAGATCACAGAATCAAGGCAGTTAATGCATCCAACACACCCTAAAGAATTTTTGTGCTTCTTTTGTTGTGGCTGAAGAACACTCAATGTGAAATCTAGTCTATTGAATTTTTTAGTGAACAAGACTACATTGTCAATGAGGGGCAGTGTGTTCTACAGCTCATCTCTAGAGCTATTCATCTTTCATAATTGAAACAGGAAATTCATCAAACAACTCTTCCACCTCCTATAGCATCAGCAACTGAAATTCTGGGTTCTGCTTTTGCACCTTTGTGTATTTTCCAGACTTTTGGGATGAAGTGACATTAGAAAATTTCTGTGTCATAACTGCCTTAATGAGGGTTTCACTACTGTGTGATCACAGCTTTGAAATAGACAATTTAGAACATAAATGATGCTCAGAGATTTCAGGAGAACCTTTTCCATTTATTTAATGTCCAATGTCCTCTACCATTTCCAAAGCAACAGTGGATTCCCCCACCTGCTTTGTGCTTTTATTCCAGAAAGAAACAGTATGTTCACTTGGCATACTGTTGGTCACACTCATTCATATTGCTGCAAATGCATGGTTTCCTTCACATTTTAGGCAGAATTCTAATCTGTTGTATGACCTTCTTACATCTTCGTTTGCCATTCATCTGTTGGTGGATACTTGGATTGAATGCTGTTTATAGTAAACAGTGTGCAAAGAATATAGTGGGAGTTTGCTGGTGAGTTTCTGATCTCATTTCTTCTAGATGTATATCCAGTAGTTACATCACCACTTCAGATTATTCTATTGTATGTTTATGTGTCCCCATATTGTTCTCTATGACAGCAGCAGCATTTTATAATCTCATCAAATGGAGGAATAAAAGTATTATGGTTTAGCATGCATAACTGCAGTAATATAGAGTGAAAAAGAAAAGTGAATTTAATAAATATTTTACAATTTAAAATGTCCCATTACAAATACTGTTAATTTTTAACTTGTAGTTAAAGAAAAACATTATCTACAACTTCTACTATTTCAGTGCAGATAATAGGATCAAGTATTTTCTTAATGTTTTTACTAATAGTCATTTTGCACTAATGATTAAAGTATCTTATTTCTCTATTATATTCAATTAAGCTTTTGCATTTCTGTTGTTTATTTGTGTTGGCGGTTAGGGTGTGCCATGGTACATATGTAGAGATCAAAAGAAAACTTTCAGAATTCAGAACTCAGTTCTTTCCTTCCTATATGTGAATTCTATGGTCTTGAATTCAGTTTCAGGCTGGTCAAGCTCACTTACCCACTGAATTATCTTATCAGCCATTTAAAACAATTTATATAGGCAAATTTACCTAATGATCGTGTATGTGCCAGTGAATATTGTTGCCTAACTGAGAGAAGCTTTAGTTGTTTTTGAGTACTTAGGATTCTGCATTTTAGAAGATGTTTGCCATTAGCAATGTTTGCCATTGCCATTACTGGCACAAAATTAGAGGCAGAAAGCAAACAATAGAGACAAAGCCAATGCCATTACTTCATCTGGCTTCCTGTCTCTTAGGAAGAATGTGATCAAGCATGCATGCTTGTTAGAATTAAGGGGAGCTGTTCAGACCTGGGAATAGAGGTATGAATCTAAATTTTAACAAGTGTGCAGGTGAATGTGAATATGAGTGGGTAGAAGTGGCTTGAGTGATTTACCATGTCTGTGATGTTACTATAATGTGGCTATTGTCTTTATGAAAGACTAAGTTAAATTTCAAACATTGATAACTTGATTTATATATTTGGTAAGTAGTTTATAATTATGCTTAATATTCAGTTTGGTTATTCTTAGACTAGTATATGTTGTCATTAGATAGTTTTGTATATAAACTGCATAAATTCAAACCTTTATTTTATAGTATGTACCTTTGTAAATTTAGAAAAAAATTCTTGTCCTTCCAGATTACAAAATTACCATTATAAATGAAAATAGGAGTAAATCACACTTCCTAAAGTTTTTACTAGAAGTCAGTGCATACACAGGACATTGTACATTCTGGTCATGATTATTCTGATTACTGATGTGCTGTATGGGCTACAGACTCCTTTTCTGCATGTTTTAAAATTATGTACAGAGATCTTAGAGTACGTTCCCAAGACCTGTCTACAGATTTGTTCACTCATGCCTGTTGCACTGGGCTGTGATTCAGCGTAGTATTTGCCCTGAACATGTGCTTAAAATGATCAGTCCTATCATCTAATGCTGTAATCACATATTTTGAGAGCAAAAAATTCTTTAATCAGTATTAGCCAATTGCACATACATTTTTTTTTTCATTTTCATGGGGGAAATTATTTACTTCTTTTAAACATGAGAATTGAAATTCTCAAATTTGGTAGTAGAGGTTGGTTTTATTTGTTTGCTTTTTTTTTTTTTTTTTTTTTTTTTTTTTTTTTTTTTTTTTTTTTTTTGGAGTGTAAGATAGCTATCATACAGTTTGCATTTGTAAAGTATTCAACATTGTTTTGTGTGGGAGGTAAAACCATGCCAGGAAGGTAGAGCAGACTGAGACTTGGAGGCACAGTGGACATATACCTGAGGTTTCGGTGACTCCTAGCTCCCTGCCAGACTCCTGACTTGAATGCATGTCATGCTCCTCATAAAAAAGAAACATGTACTATGGTCACTTAGGCTCAAAACAGAGTTCTCCATGGTAATGAGGTACCTAGAGGTCCAGAGGGTTTAGCCAATAATCTTCTCTTCCTAGACACTCCTGCAAAAGGTATTTAATATCAGGCCCACGGTGAGAAGTGGGAATGGTACATAATGCATCCATTTTTCACCACGAACAACAAATAAACTGTTTAGAACCATGAACTGTCTCTTTCATCAAGATCCATGGTGAGGAGCCATGAAGAAGGTGTTGTCTATAGAGCCACAGCTTAATTCTTCTGTAGAAGGCCTCTCAGTGCTTTTAGCCACAACCACCAAGTGTGCCTCTCCAAGCTTAGGACAATCATCCATTGGGACAAGCCAGAGCTCTCCTTTTCCACCCAGCCCCAGGCTAGATACTGTACCCAGCCTGCAGGCCCCCACTCCATTCTCTGCTCTTCTGCAACTCCCAGTGTGACTGGATGTCCAAGAGTCTGAGAACCCCAAGGCCCCAGCATCATAGCAGTCCTGAGGACACACAAACCAACTGCTTAGGCTTTTCTATATCTCAGACTGCACTTTCTCACCCTGGTTGCTGAATGGGGTTAACACAGTCAAACTCCCCATAATCTGCCTCCCCAAGAGGCCACACCTACCAGCAGAACAGACATGACTCATTATGGAGTTTTGACCTCAGCACCTGTATGAACAGTGTAGAATATTTCCTTATAGGAAGAAAGCACAATTATAATATGTATTATATGCACCTTAAAATTGATATATGAGACGTTTTCTGGGAGAACAAAACAATGGTGTAAGGAGAGTGTTTTATGTGCTAAACACTGATGGGTGTGATCACAGAGTACAAACACATACTTTAGAAATCCCACAGTTTCCACTTCATTTGAGGAAAATTATATCCCAAATAAGGGTACATACATTTATTTTTTTGTTTGTTTGTTTGTTTTTCCTTTTCAGAATCCCCCCTGTGGCTCAGGAAAATTTGAACTTCCAGTAAGCAACAAATTCCAGCAAGCATATTTCAGGGTAGAGCTGAGAATAGACTGTAGGAGTGATAATTTTGTTAGTACATTTATATGTATATTCAAGAGTGTGTAGGCTGATGTACCTGTAGTGGACCTAGAAGCTTGAAATATAGACATAATATGAACTCACTTAGAGAACAGATTATTTTATTTCAAACTTGATTAAATTTTAAAAATGGAATCATTTAAAAATTATAATCTTGGATAACTAATTTTAAAGCATATGCACATCCCAGGTATAACAGGCTATGTTATAGTTAAAAAAATATTTTTCTGAAATTCATCTTTTGATAATCCCAACCCGAAATCTGCTTTTTAACTGATTACTTAAACTTTAGAAAAGGGATTAATTATTGTTTAGTACATTCATCATCATTTGATAGGAAAGTTTATTCACCTGATAGAGAAAGTAGGACCCATAAGCCCTGGATAAGAGCTTGTTTTCCCTAGATTAATGAAATTCATTAAAGTAAAGAAGTATGACCAAATCTTTTAGATCATCATAATAAGGTTTAAAGTAATAGTGTGTAGATAAACATGAACTGTGGAAGTCTATGGGTAGAATATATGAAAGGAAAGTTTCACAGTCCAGCTACACATTAGGGAGTTTGATATTAATATGAGTGATGTCGGTGGTTAAATTGAAACTATATTCATTAAATATATTTTTGTCATTAGAGTAATAAAACCTACTTTCCACTAAAATTTCTTTTTTTATATTTAAAGTTACTATTTTTGATTTATATTTTTAATTTTTAAAAATTATATTTAAGCCAGGAGTGGTGGCGTAAGCTTTTAATCCCAGCACTTGGGAAGCAGAGGCAGGCGGATTTCTGAGTTTGAGGTCAGCCTGGTCTACAAAGTGAGTTCCAGGACAGCCAGGGCTATACAGAGAAACCCTGCCTTGAAAAAACAATAAATAAATAAATAAATAAATAAATAATATTTATATTTATTTTAAAAGAAGGGCTCTCAACCAAGGAACTATTTCTATTAGACTGAGCTGTGGGTATATCTGTTGAACATTTTTTAAATTGAGAAATGATAATTTTAATACAATATATTTGGTTATGGTTCTCTGCCCTCAGCTACTCCCAGATCCTCTTCACTGTTCCACAAAATTCCTTCCTTCCTTCCTTCCTTCCTTCCTTCCTTCCTTCCTTCCTTCCTTCCTTCCTTCCTCCCTCCCTCCCTCCCTCCCTTTCTTCCTTCCTTCCTTCCTTCCTTCCTTCCTTCTTTCTTCCCTTCCTTCTTTCCTTCCTCCCTTCTTTCTCCCTCTCCCTCCCTCTTTCCCTCCCTCCCTCCTTTCTCTCTTTCTTTCTTTCTTTCTTTCTTTCTTTCTTTCTTTCTTTCTTTCTTTCTTTCTCTCTTTCTCTCTGTATTTCTTTCTTTCTTTCTTTCTTTCTTTCTTTCTTTCTTTCTTTCTTTCTTTCTCTTTCTTTGCTCTCTTTCTTTTACTTTCTTTCTTCCCTCTTCCCATCCTTTCTTCTTTCCTCCCTCCCTCTCTTCCTCTCATTAGAATAGAGATATCTAAAAATAATTTTAAAAATAAAATTAGATAAAATAAAAACCAACAAACTAAAACAGTACAATACAAACAAACAGAAGAAAAGGAACCAGATTTTTTAGCTTATACTATACTTACGTTTCTCCCTTCTGTTTTCCTCCACCAAACTCTCCCATCTTTTTTCACTAATCATTACTGCATGCAAATTGTATATGTGTCAGCATATATATGTTCCTAAATATAACCTGTTCAGTCTGTATAAATTGTATGTATGTTTTCAGGACTGTTTGATACTGGGTAACAAATTGGTGTGATCTTGCCTGGGAAGATACACCTCTTCCAATCCCAGCTTTCCTCAGTTGCTTGTAGCACTTTTCATGTGTAGTCTTGGAGTTTTCTTATGTAGCCTTTGGATCTTGGAGGGAGCATTATCAACTCTGATAAACAAGGTTCATTAAACATACACACACTCTCACATGTGTATACATGAAGCTACACACTATTATTTTTTTTAAAGATAAGTAGTTAATACTATGATTACTTGTGGCTTTTTTTCAGACATTTTTACCCACTTATCTCCTTGTTATTTTACTAACTTTCCTCTTTTTTTCCTACTATTCCTTTTTATCTTATCCCTCCTATTTCTCTATTTAACTCAGATTTCCTCCATTAACATTTATTTTTATGATCAGAGCACTTGTGACCTGCTATTCCTCTCTCCATTGCATCAGAAACTGCCTGTCCTGGTAATGATACCATTTTCTTTCTTAGTTTGTTTTTTTTTTTTTTTTTTCAATTACTCCATGCTATGTATTCACATTTGAAGATTTAGAACTAGCAATCTGCAGTAAGAGAGAAAATGTGTTTGTAGGGATCTCTGTGATCATCAGCCAGCAGAGTAATGAGCTGCTGGGGAGAAGAAGGTAGTTCAGATCAGCACAACTCAGTAGTCAGTGCTGCTTCAAGCATCAGAAGTTTGACCCAAGACGTTTATTTTAGACATTTTTATGCACAGCCGAATTTTATGACATTTCTTTCTTGTGATAATTAACTCAGTCCCATGGTCACAATAACACTTCAGACACGACTACATTTAAACCCTTGGTAAAGTAAATATGAAAATTTCCATAAAAATGGATTCTATAGATTGCCAAGTTCATGATCAGGGTCTCAGGGAGGACCCAGCATGGTACCAGACACAGGTAGTAAGAAGTTCACCAGGCTATCAAGGATGACTGCTCCCAACCTTCTGGGTGAGAAAAAGGTTATACATTTCTCCTTTTGAAGAGACAACAACCCTTTGTGTTTAACATTCCTGGCTCCCCCAGTCCTTATCTATTAGCACCTGAACCTCTGTGTCTCCCACAATGTGATATTTGTCTTTCTATGTCTGAGTGACCTCACACAACATGATCTTTTCTAATTATATCTATTTACTTGTGAACTTTATCATTTCATTTTTTCTTATAGCTGAATAGTATTACATAATGTAAACACATAACATTTTCTATTTTCCTTCATCAGATAGAGGACACTTAGGTTGATTATATCTTTTAGCTACCATGAAAGGAGTTACAAAGTTTAGAGCTAAGATGAAAGGATGGACCATACAGAGACTACCCCACTGGGGGATCCATCCCATAATCAGTCACTAACCTCAGACACTATTGCATAGGACAGCAAGTATTTACTGAAGGGACCCTGATATAGCTGTCCCGTACAGAAGTGGATGCTCACAGTCATCTCTAAGATGGAGCACGGGGCCCACAATGGAGAAGCTAGAGATAGAACCCCAGGAGCTGAAGGGGTCTGCAACCCTAGAAGAGGAACAACAATATGAACTAACCAGAACCCCCAGAACTTGTGTCTCTAGCTCCATATGTAGCAGAAGATGGCCTAGTCAGCTATCATTGAGAGGAGAGGCCCCATGGTATTGCAATCTTTATATGCCCCAATACAGGGGCCAAGAAGTGGGAGTGGGTGGGCAGGGGAGCATGGCGGTGGGAGTGGGGAGGGAACTTTCAGGATAGCATTTGAAATGTAAATTAAGAAAATATTAATAAAAAAATTGAAAAAAAAAAAAAAAAGAAAATGGCTAAGCAAGTATCTGAAGCTTAGAATGCCAAGTCATTTGAGCATATGTCAAAGAGTATATAGTTAGATTATATGGTAGAATTAATTTTAACTTCTCCCTTTCTTTTCAGGAAAACAAGATGTATTATGCTAACGGATATAGATATAGTAGCTCATGTATATCCATGACTGAGAACCTGTGTCTAGTATGAGTGTAACCAGTACTTTGCTTGGGTGGTCACTAATCCTCTACCCTACGTTTTCTTCATAAAAAACATTTATGGAAGAACCCCTTTGCCCAGATAAGTCCAGCTGCAGTGGTCAAAACAAAACATGGATATACTAAGCCTTCCTTGCCTCAGGTCCTCAAGCCCCAGGTTCCATAGATTTAAGGAATGTCAGCACTCTGTCAATCCTAAGATTATAGTCTGTTTACTTAGTTTTAGCTTTTTAAGAATTCTTCACATTAGCATCACCTGTTTTCAATCCCACCAACAGTAAATGAGGGTTTCCTTTTTCTCCGGACTCCTCCAGTAGTTTCTATGAGTTGATTTCCTTGCTTTGATCACACGTAACTAGAATACTTTAGTGTATTCTCTTACTCCAAGGCAGTACTTATATTTAAAACTAAGATGTGTTTCTTGTAGACAAAAGATTGAAAGATTTTGTGTTTTTTGTTCAGAGGATTGACACCATGGATACTTAAGAGTTATTACTGAAATGTTTGCATTAACATTGGTCAGGGTTTGGGTGATTTTGGGTATTGGTTTTGCATTAATAGTGGTATTTGGTGTTTTAATAATTATGTTTTCATAGTTCTTGCCACAGGCTCTTTGCTGTGTTTATTCCTTTCTTCAGCCAGACATGGTGCTTTCTATGTTGTGTTTTCTTTAGATTTGGTTTGTTGTATATTGTCTTAGTCAGGGTTTCTATTCCTGCACAAACATCATGACCAAAGAAGCAAGTTGGGGAGGAAAGGGTCTATTCAGCTTACACTTCCATACAGCTGTTCATCACCAAGAAAGTCAGGACTGGAACTCAAGCAGGGCAAGAAGCAGGAGCTGATGCAAAAGTCATGGAGGGATGTTCGTTAATGGTTTGCTTCCCCTGGCTTGCTCAGCCTGCTCTCTTATAGAACCCAAGACTACCAGCCCAGAGATTGTCCCACCCACAAGGGCCTTTCCCCCTTGATCCCTAATTGAGAAAATGCCTTAGAGTTGGATCTCATGGAGGCATTTCCTCAACTAAAGCTCCTTTCTCTGTGATAACTCCAGCTGTGTCAAGTTGACACAAAACTAGCCAGTACAGATATAAATGTTTTAGCCTGTTTGGATTGTGGAAAGTTTTTCTTTCTCTTTCAGTTATTAGAGATAATTTTTCTGTGCTTATTAGTGTAGGGTGACCATCACAGTATGTTATGACTTTGAAGACATTACTGTTGGCTCTTCTAGCTTTCAAATTCTCCACTGAGAAATTATTATGATGATTTTCTCTGTATATTTGACTTCTATTTTTTTCTCTTTAAGCTTTCAGTACACTAACATATATGCTTAGAGTTTTAACTATGATAAGCTGTAGTAATTTTTATGGTTTTATTAACTGGTATTTTGTATGTTTCTTATATTTATATTTGTATGGACATGTGTTTCCTTAGTCTGTAGACATTTCCTTCTATGTCCCTTTTGGAGATCTGGTCTATGCTATTCACTTAGAAATTTTCTCCCTCATATATACCTAGGTAAGAGGAGGTTCTGTTGCTAAGGTCTTGTGCCCCAATTGGTTCTTGAGTGGTCAATAAAGAAGGCCTGGGGTCAATTGCTGGACAGAAGGTACAGGTGAGACTTCTAGGCTCCAAGAGAAAAAGGAGATGCAGGAAAAAGAAAAGGGAGCTTTTCTGCCATGCAAAGGAATGAAAGCAGCAGTCATGTAAGTTCTGTGGCAGCTAGCACCATAGGCCTCCACTATAGACAGGGGACAGGATGATGGTGGGAGAAAGCTGATGCAAGCCCCTAAGTTTATGGAGAAGGGAGAGATAGAGATAACAAATTGATAATGGCACACATTTCCACGCAGGATGTATCTGTGCCCAGCTCTTGTGCCTAGAGGTATGTTCTAAAGGTTACAGAACAGTGTGTGTGTATTTAATCCCCTGATTCAAGGTGGGCTTGGGTGTGGGCTGGTAATGAGACCCCTCCAGAAGTGAAGATGGGTATGAAAAAGAAGCCAGGTCAGTGCTGGCCACTCTGAACCCAGAGCTAAACTGGGAGGAACAAAAGGAATCCAGGAGGGGCTGGTAGCATGGTTGCAGCTCCAGAGCTAAGGCAGTAGATTTTTAAAACTACATGCAACATGCATATAATTCAGAGATTTCATTTCATTTCTTTTTTTTTTCAACTTTTATTAGATATTTTCTTCATTTACATTTCAAGTGTTATCCAGAAAGTTCCCTATACCCTCCCCCCTCCCGGCCCTGCTCCCCTACCCATCCGCTCCCACCCCTTGGCCCCAGCATTCCCCTGTATTGGGGCTTATAAAGTCTGCATAACCAAGGGGCCTCTCTTCCCAGTGATGGCCAACTAGGCCATCCTCTTCTATATATGCAGCTAGAGACACGAGCCCAGGGGGTACTAGTTAGTTCATGGTTATTCTTCCACCTATAGGGTTGAAGACCCCTTCAGCTCCTTGGGTACTTTCTCTAGCTCCTTCTTCCTTGGGAACCCTGTATCCTTTATTATGAGTGTTTCTTTCCAGTGTGGTAAAATTTCTATATTTCTTGCTTATTTGTTCTAGAACCTCTTTTATTTTTAGATCTTGATTCATCTTGATTCATTCCACTTGTAAGACTTTCTTTAGAGTTTCCTAGTTGAGTTACTGGGTTTTTCAGCTTCATCTTTACTTCAGTTTGTGTCATCTTCAATGTTTCTATTTCCTAGTTGAGTTTCATACTCATGTCATGCATTGCCCTTGTCATGTCTGTCTATCTTCAGTTTGTGTATTCCTTGGGTATCACACAGGCATTTATTCTCCTTGTGTTCTGTCTTTTTAATATTTTTGAGCTATCTTTTTGTGTCTTCTATAAACTTCTTCAATTCTTTTTGATGAAGTTTATTACTGTTCTTTTAAAGTATTTGTTATAGGTTTCATCTAAGTAATTCTCATTCGCAATATTTCTACAGTACTGTTTTTTTTTTCCAATTTTTATTAGATATTTTCTTCATTTACATTTCAAGTGTTATCCAGAAAGTTCCCTATCCCCTTCCCCTTCCCGGCCCTGCTCCCCTACCCACACCCTCCCACATCTTGGCCCTGGCGTTCCCCCTGGTGGTTTTTTAAGAGCAGATAATGAATAGGTCTTTCATAGTGTTGGTATTTTTGCAATGAGGCCTGGGCATGTAGCCTTTTTTTGTTGTTGTTAGATCTTAATTTTTATGTATCAGGCAGGTAGGGGCAGAAGAGAGGCTGTGTAGGCAACTTGTCCTGCAGGTTAGAAATTACATGGGTAAAATAAAATCATGTTAACATTGAAACTGGCCTGGTTTATAGGATGTACTTATTGGCTCAAGTCTGGAGATTGGGAGGGGGGGAATCTGCCTGGGTAGGGAGGGTGAATATGGCACAGGAGGGTTGTGTGGGTTGGGTGGAATTGGTCTTCACCAAGGCCTAGATCTTCTTTGCAGTGCAGGTGGTCAAGGCCATTTTATTCCATGGCACTCTATCTGGATCTCCGACTGATCTAGAAGGTTGGAAGAAAGGGTGGATAGGTTGGTCAAGGAGAATATCCAGGATACACCTTGGAGGAGCACATGGGAAGCCTGAGTACTGACAAGGGTGGTTGGATGCAGTGGAGGAGGAAATTGTGTTTGGTTGCTAGTAGAATGGATCCTGGCAGAAGCCTAGAGGTTGACTGAGGTACAGGCAGGGTGGTCTGAATATGGTGGGGTGCATGTTACAAAATTTCTTTAAATCATCATTGCCCCTACCCTTTCCTCTAATACACTTAATTATAAAGGATACTAAGACATCCATTTTGTTTTATGTGAGTACAGGTTAACTGGTAAAATGAAAAGGTTACTTGACATAAAAGAAAAAATATAGTAAAAGAAATACTGTCTTACAAAATTGGAATGGCTTTCTTTAGACTGTTTTTTTAAGAAGTGTCAATTGACACTTCTTAAAATAATTGAAAATATGCTTGCTGAATAAAGGACTTTTTAGTAAATCGGTTTTATGAGTGAGTGAGTACAGAAGCACTTTATGTTTAGTTATATGCATCTATTTTCTTCTTGAGTAAAAAGCAAGTACAATTAAGTTAGAATTGCTATACTTTCTAAGAGTTTAAGAATTATATCAATTGTCAATAATATTACTGTACAACTGGTAACTGTAATTTGTAAAAATTTCAGGGGGAAATGTATGAGTCAGAATCTGGATGAAGCATTCAGCAGAATGAAAGTTAATTTGAAAGCTTTCAATATACTTATGAGGATTACAAAATTAGCTTGAATGTTGACAAGATTTTTTTTCAAGAATAGAAGTAAATATTCAACAAATGCTTTTTAAAATGAGTATGAACTATATTTAAAATGGAATATAACATTTCTAAATTGAACCATAAGGATTTCAACTGACACACATAAAAATATATTAAATCCATACGGTAGAAAAATTTACTATCCTATAAATGTCCTCATGCTAAATAGAGATCTGAATTTTTATAAATACTGTATTTCTTTAAATCCTTTTAAGGTTTTTTTCTGCTTATTTATAAAATCTTAGGTTGGTAGATTAAAAATGAGTTGCTTTTTAACATCAACAATAGTGGACTTTTCTCTAATCCATAGCTCAGGTAACTATAAGGTCCAAAAGTGTACTCCAGATTCTCCAGGAAGAACCCTGAATGAAGAAAAGGATGGGCATAGATAATGTCACCTACAAGCGGCCTTAAGTGCTGCATCACAACTCCAGTGTTGTTTACAAAATACAAAAAGTGCTAATTCTTCTGATTTGTAGAATCAAAGTAGGAGAATCGCAGTAATCAAATTAGGTACTGAATTCTAATTGTGTATTGCATATGATCAATGACTTGATTAAAATATCTTAAACTGTAAACTTACATGACTAAAAGTGCTTATTTTATGGAGGCTTATTGAATTACGACCTTTCTCTCTTTAGAGAAGGATAGAAAGAAGCAATTGGAGAACACTTCAACAGTTAGGATTCAAGATCGAATTTGACATAACAAGCCACAAATATGTGGCACACCACTGTCCTGGCTTTAATAAACAATTGCACTAATTGGATGGGGGCAGATTCTTGGGCTAGAAAGCCCAAGAAAATGATTTTCCTTTAACTAAACACTGTTTCCTGTAACTCCAGTAAGTTCTTGAGCTGTCACTTAATCCACTTTTAAAATAAATTCTGATAATGCTTCAGAGATTGAAGAAAGCATCGTAGATTTCTGTGGCAACTGTGCAAAGGAAAACAGAGGCAAATAAAAATGATGCAATTTGCCAAGTCTCAATTTTGATAAGCAAAAGAAAAAAGATAGCAAGACATGTCATTTTATATAACCCAATTCAATCATTGTCATACATATCTTGAAGTCCTTGTCAGTTTTTATAACAAAAGACTGCTCTCCCAGTCAATATTTTCTTTTTTTTCCAACATATCAAAAGTCTGACTTGCATCACTTTATAACGTTTTGAACACTCCCTGTTCTTTTGAATAAGGCGTCGCTGATGATTTCCTGGCAGCAGTTTTCACCCCCTGAAATATTTGTTCTTGTCTGAAATACCTCTGATCCACTACAGATTACCTGGTGAGCTGCACAAACACTGATTATCAATGCTATTCACTTTCATGACTTACTTTCAGTTTCTAACACTGAAGGGATGGATCATTAACTCAAACAACAACTTTACCCCAAAGGTTGGTTCTACCCACTTGTCCTTCACTTAATTGCCAGGAAGAAAAAAGTACCATACTAAATGACATCTTTGACTAGAAAAACGAACTAGGTTTCCAGCAGAGCATATTTAAAAGAATGATTAATCTTTCTGAATTTGATAATCAAAACATTTTGACACTAACTGGCAGTTTTAATGATGACTGTAATTTAGCTGATGGGTTCATTAATAAAGCTCCAGCCTGGCATTCTCATGTTGAATGCTGTGATCACTGCAGGTAAGGGTACAGGGAACAAGGAAGGCATTCCTTAGGATCTGTGTTGCATGCTGTCAGTGATCAGAGTAGAGGCCCATGTGTGGTGATTTAAAAATAAGCAATCAGAGAGGTTCTTCTCTGCAGGCATTACCAGGTCCTAGCTTAAAGGTGGAATGTCATGTAACTCATCAAAAATGGCTCGCTTGCCACTTATAGACTACTGTAAAAATTTGAGTTCCTTGGAATAAAGGAGATAAAACTCCAAGTATTATCAAGTCAGTAAAGTATGAAACTCCTTTAAACCCTATTATAAAAATGGGGACTCAGTACTGTTGCTGTTTATGCACTAATGTAGGATAGGGCAGTGTATTATTTGAGAAATAAATAACAAGAAGCTTTTGTGACATGAAAGTTTTATCTTTCTTAAGTAAAAAACAATATAATACCAAATGACATATAGTCAGGTCTACCTCGTAACTCTCTGATGGTGTTAGACTGATACCTGGAGAGAATTAAATTGGTCTTCAAGAACTTAATCATTATTGCTTTATCAACCTAAGGACACAGTTCAAGTAGCATTTGAGACTGATAGAGGCTTATACTTCATACCATAATGTGCAGCTAAAGAGTGTTATGTTTTTAAGGATTGTGAGAACTAGAAACTGATACAGCAATGAATACTCATAATAATATTATTACAAACTATTTACTGATTGTGGTGCTGATAGCCATATATGTTAATATTCATATTCATATATAAGGACTTAAATGGGTCTAACATATAAAAGGGTCATCTAAACACCCTTCAGTTCATATTCATTCTGCAATACTTCTATAGCCCAAGATTTTTACTGGAAACCTCCCATTCATGGATCTAAGGTCTGTGTCCGAGGATTGTGCCAGAGTTTAAATATGAAGCTGGGTGTTGTGTCATGCTTTCATGTGTTCATCACCCAGCAGGCAGAGGCAATCATATCTCTGTAGGTTTGGGCCAAAATGATCTATCTACTTAAGGAGTTTCAGCACAGCAGTTTAAGATTTCATAGTGGGATCCTGTCTCAGAAAAAATTATTCCCAAAAGTCTCATGAGCTGAATACATGTTTTCAACTGTTTTGGTAGGTGGTGCAAATCTGAAGAAGTAGGATGTATCTGGAAGAAGTAGGTTTTTGGGGATAGGACTGAAGTCTATCTCTGATCCTCAGACTTTCTAGTTCTCTGCTTCCTGTTAACCACTAGAAAATGGTCTCTTGTTACCATGATATTCTGCTTCTAAATGGGGCCAGAATTAGCAAAGCCAAATAGTATGAACTACATTCACTGGACCCATAAGCCAAAGTAACATTTCCACATTAACTTACATTTGGTGTTCTATGACAATGATACTCTCTCAGGCTTACAGACCCCCTTCTCCCACACATTAGTCATAGAGCCAAGATACAAAGGCAATAGGTAGTTATATAATATATTTTTGGATAGAGCTCTGAAATATGACATTCACATTATCTCTGAATGTACTTCTTTATGCATTTTCTATTTGGCTTCTCAGTTTTGACAATGAAGTTATGGTTGTGAAAGAGAAATATCACAGACCATAATATGTTCCCCAAATTTAGGATTGCTTACATAAACTTTAATAATAAAAAAGAATGAACAGTTTTTTATAGCTATGGTTTTTCTTAATTAACAGAAACCGAATCTTAATCCATATCAAAAAACATAAGAAGCAATTTCAAGCCTATTATTAATAATCTAGTTTTCTGTCTAACTCATCACCAGTAAATATCAAGTACAATGAAAGAGTTCTACATTTTACTTCTGATTTGCAGCCTCTTTGCTGATTTCTATTTTTTTGCACCCTTCTTCACCATCCATTTGCAATGTGTCACATCAGTAGTCAACCTGACATATTCTAGAATTCCCTGAGAGACAGGACTCTGGCCAAACTTTGGCAAATTATCAGGATTAGATAGGTAACGTGGGGAAATCCAGCCACACAGTGGGCAGCAGTCCTTGAGCTTCAGTTCTAGACTGCATAAAAGGAGAAAGGAATCTGAGCAAAAGTATTAATTGCTTTTTTTTCTTCCAAATATGGATGTAATGTGATGCTACTGCCTTGATTCCTCTGCCTCCCATGATGTGTTATATATTAAAGCATGTGTTAGAATAAATAATTTCTTTCTTAAGTTAGCTTTTGTCAGAGTATCTTTTCAGAGGAAAAAAAACTATGCAAAGAATGATGAAGTCCATCTTCTACCTTATAAAGTATGCTGTACACACACACATACACATATACATGCACACATATAGATGTGCACATGTGCTTGCACACAGACATTTACAATATACACATTCACACATGGGAACATGCATGTCCAAACATATGCACACACTCATACACACCCCTACACAAATTCATACATGTGCACACAAGCATTCACACACATGTGTACACACATAAACATAAACATACACACACACAAGATATTTGATAATAGTTAATAACTATTATTTTTATTTTTGGCAGATGATACTGAGATTATTGAGTTATAGAACACTTTCAAATTCAGAATGCATCTCAGTAGATGCTTTAATAGAAGTCTGTCACTGGAGCAAAGGCTTCCCAGAAAGAATCATAACTAATATCCTCTGGTAGTCTTAGGCAAAGAGGTTCCAAGTATACAGTGAAGAGATCCTATTGAATGAAGTGATAAATCATAAGTAGAAAATGCAGAATAGCCAGAAGAAAAAAGCAATATGAGTTGGTGATGTATTCCTGGAAAGGAAGTTCAACATGGGAGCAGTGAAGGAAGGTGATGCTATGTGGGTCGGATCCCTGAGGATGCTCTGTTTCTGGTTGTGGTCCTCTGGTCATGCCTCTGAAGTGCCAAATGGTGTGAAATGGAACACATAATTTTGCTTTCTAGAAATATTTCAAATGAGCTATGAAAATTAATTCAAGGAGCAAGACAACTAGGTATCATTGGAATATTCATTCAATGAAAGTACAGTTCTCTACAAGAGAGGGTTCAAGGCTTGTGAGGATCTAGATTCATTTGGGTTGGACCACAAGGAAAGGAGAGATCTGGAAGGAGAGAAAACTTGACTTCCCATATAGGTAAGAGTCAAAGTTATGAAGTTTGTCTTGACATTGTTAAGATAGAAAATGGGAAATTGTTTAATCCACAAACTCAATTGAAGAAACATAAAATTGCAGTTATACTAAAAATGTGAGAAAAATCAAAATAGCATATCTAGTTAGAGAAAAAAGGGAGTTACATTTTACATTTTAGAAAATTAGACTTATGGTCCTAGGTCTTAGATTATACCTCCAAGCAAACATTAGTATCAAGAAAAGGAAGAATTCAGAAGTAAATAATAGCAAGACTTCACACAGGGACAGCATTGAATGCCCCGCTTCAAGCCAACCCCCAAACAGACAAACAAATAAGCAAAGTCTAAAAACCAAGCCAAGCCAAGCCAAGCCAAGCCAAAAAAAAAAGCAAGCTAAGACTGTAGATATCACATTTACTCTTACTGGAATTCTTTTTAGAATGCACATCCCATGTCACACTGTCAGATAATAGTTGAGCACATCCAGGAAAAGGACTGAAACATTAATTTGTTGGGAAAGACACATTGAATACATTATTCATTTGGTCTTTAATTTCTCTCACATAGGTGGTCTTCAGCTCTAGAGAGTTTAGAGTAAACAATGCAATGAATGGTTATTAGAATACGAGAGGCTTTTTTCTTCTCTCTCAGCTTTATTACCATTTTGATTTGCTTAACCTCATGGAGGCAACAAAACAATGTTTGACTTGACTCTTTATGCTTATGTTCATAAAAGTATAACATTTTAATATAAAGATTTTATAGAAAACCTGTTATGTACCTAATAGGAACAGAATTCACCAGTCTTCAGTTTTATTAATTGACTGATGTCACACACAACCATTTCCTTACAATCACTGCTTACCTTGGCCAGTTACATGGGCCTCATGAGTGTCCTTTCAGGCAGGGACTGTGTCATGGTCAGTTTTATACAACAATTTTTCTAGGTTACTGCTCTCTGATATTTGCTTAAATATTATTATAATTGTATTTCTGAGGATATGTTTAGATCATATTAATTTCTGATCAACTTTAGCAAGTAACACAAAGTACCTTCACTGACTTCCATGAACTTAACCGAAACGTGAGGGGTTAGGGATGGCCTTCTCAAGTACAACAAAAAGAAGTGTATCTTAAGTCTTAACTGTATTTTAGACAATATTTAGAAAAAATTCAAAATTAAGAGCTCATGCTGGAATGGGTTAAGGAATTAAGGCATTTTAAGACTTTGGGTTATAGCTAATTATTTTGTATGCAAAAGGAACACACGTTTAGGAGGCTAGAGCAAAAGGTTATGGGCAGAAAGTTCCCTGAAGGACTAATTTCCCCAAATATGTATTTAGGAGATAATTAAATTCAAGTGAATGCATGAGAATAGGAGCCTCATAATTGTTATCTCCTTATGAGAGATTCTGGAGAGCTAGTCTCTCTGATATTTAAGGATAGAAGAAAGTGGCTATAACCTAGGATTACAGCTCTCATTAGGAATTAGCTGGTTCCTTAACCTCAATCTTCCTAGTGTTGTGCTTGATCAGGAAGTTTTCTCAAACCCAAAACACCACTAAGGAGCTGATTTTGATGCAATCCTACTAGGGTTTATTCAAGCTCCACCTTGAGCTCAATGCTGTCACTGACAGAGCAGGATTGGAGGCTGAAGCCTGAGGCATCAGTGGAATAAGGTAGATGGTCCAACCAGTGACTGCTGCAGCTGGGGATTCATCCCATAATCAACCAGCAAACAAAGACACTATTGCATACGCCAGCAAGTTATTGCTGAAAGGGCCCTGATATAGCTGTCTCGTGTGAGGCTATGCCAGTGCCTGGCAAACACAGAAGTGGATGCTCACAGTCAGCTATTAGAAGGAACACAGGGTTCTCAATGGAGGAGCAAGAGAAAGTACCGAAAGAGCTGAAGGGATCTCCAACCCTATAGGTTGAAGAACAATATAAACTAACCAGTACCCCTAGAGCTTGTGTTTCTAGCTGCATATCTGGCAGATGATGGCCTAGTGGGCCATCATTGGGAAGAAAGGCCTCTTGCTCATGCAAACTTTATATGCCCCAGTACAGGGGAACGCCAGGGCCAAGATGTGGGAGTGGGTGGGTAGGGGAGCAGGGCGGTGCCTGGGGAGTGTATAGGGAACTTTCAGGATAATATTTGTAATGTAAATGAAGAAAATATCTAATAAAAATTGAAAAAAATTAGAAAGCAAGCAAGGGAGTGTCCAACCTGGCAAGCATCTAATTGAATGACTGTTGTAAACCAACCAGTGGGTGCTCTGAAGCAAAACCATGCACAATCACAAAAATTCTGGAAGTACATCTGGAACTACCAGAACCATCATGATTCTGGTTGAGAGTAGCTAGGGAGTAATTCTGGAGTATGGCCAGAGATAAGCTACATGGTTCTTCCTGGGACGTGAGTGCAGCTTGGATTCATCTATAGGTCAAGTTCTCAGGACCTTTTTGTTTTTAAAATAGAGCTTGGTCCCAAGATGGAGTAGGTTTAGCCTCTCACTAGCTTTCAACAATTTGATGATATTTAAACCTGTTGTTTAACCTTTCTGCTCTATTGGGTTTTGTTGTTGTTGTTGATTCTCTATTATATGTTATTATGAAAACCCATCACAACAAATATAGCCAAGTATATTCTAGGGACATTGTTGGGGATGTTTCAGTTAGAATTTTTATCTATAGGTATAAGCCTATGACATCACCAGAGACTTCCTGTTTAGAGGAGTAGTTTGCTCACATTCTTTGCTTTTGCCAAAAGTGATGGGCAGGTTTGTTTGTTTGTTTGTTTTTGCATAGCAGCTTAGCATGCTAGTGCATGCACCTAATATCTTCACTAAGGAGACCAACTCAGGTGGATCTCTGTGAGTTTGATACCAGCCTCGTTTGTCTAGTGAGTCTGGCGCGGCCAGAACTACATAGTGAGACCCACTTGCATGCAAGCAAGCAAGCAAGCAAGCAAGCAAGCAAGCAAGCAAGCAAGCAAATAAACAATCATTTTACCTAATCAAAGAGTAAAACCAACCAACCAACCATCCAACCAACCAACCAACCAACCAACCAACCAATCAACCAACCAGACAATCAAAAAAATTCTAAAGAAACACACAGCGGTTTACTCTCTGTGTCTATTTCTTCCATGTCCTCTTCCTAAATTTGCTGTAAGTGTGAGTCTTTCTCATCTCTTTCTTTTCTCCTTCTTACCTATTGAAAATAAACCTGTATCCCCTCTCCCTCTCCCTCTCCCTCTCCCTCTCCCTCTCCCTCTCTCTTCATGTGAAGTGGCCTATTTTTCTATTATTTGCTATATTAGTAAAAGTTTATAGCATTAACTCTATGGTCTTTTACATTCATCCCTCTCTCCTACATGCTTATTTAGATCTCTTTTCTTCCACATGCTTAAAAAATCCTAATTGGAGGCAATGTGAATACATTTAATTCACCGTTGGAGAGAACCTGTGCATTTGTCAATGAGCACTGTCTTTGATGTAAGAGCTCTTATTTACACATATACTTTTATTCTAACTCTATATATGAGTGTAAAACTTTGTCTCATTCTTGATTATTATCATATTTTAACTGGACTATTTTTAGTCATACTCAGTTTCATTTATCTGAAGTGCAAATTTCTGGTTTCTTTGGATACTCAGAGGTGTCATGTCATTTTTTTTTTTCTGGAAACTGTCTTATGAGAGGATGTTTATTTTCTGAGGCAGACATGTGGGAGGATATTTTGCTAAGATCAGAGACATGGTGTTTTTCTGGAAGCATACTGGATAAAGGGCATGTAATGTTTCACTAGGAAAAATGCTTGAGAGAAAACATAATGTTTAGGAAGGCTATAAATATGACCCAACAGACAGTGGGCAGCACTGTCTGGTATTCGTTCTCTCTGTATTCTTTGCTGTTTGCCCTTGAGCTTTGCTGACACTGGTCTTTGCAACAGTTTATGGTATTGGTTTGCCTTGCTGCTCTTTGCTAGTCATCATTTTTCATGACTTCATAGAGAGAAACAACACCAAAGAACTTCTAGTGGTATTCTCGCAGCTTCTTGCCACTTGGGTAGACTCGAACTGTAGCCTTGTAGTTTCTTCTGGATTGAGCTGCCACTGCTGATTCATATGAATGGAACTGTTGATATCCTGACAACACAGATTGGATTGGCTCTAAAGAATTATTTTTAAACAGGTCCACATTTTCCTTTGAGCTATTAACCTTTCCTTTTCACTACCTTTGATGGGTAGTGGGCTAGAAAGGAGGTTAAATAATCTTTATTAAAAGTAGGTTTTAAGAGATACAAGCCTACAATTTTTATCACATTAGTTTGTGATTTTTGTCTTCCTAAAGCATGGTTTATTGTAATTTGCAGCCAAAATATTTAGTATAGGATGCAAATTTGGATTTATGCATTAAAAAAGAGTTCTGTGTTTAAGTAAGGTGAACACTGTTTTAGCTAGATCTTATTTATTATCCTAGATATTTCTATAGTAATAATATATTGATATGTATTATGACTCTTTCAAAAGGAAATTGTTTATTAGTCTATAGAACAGGATCATATGGGTTCTCTATACATCTCCTATTTTTCTTATGTGATTTTTTTCGTCAGGTTTTTTTCATAGTAATTATCTTAGAAAGAGTCATCCACAAACAACACAAATTCATTGCTCATATTTCCAAAGGGTGGCATGCCTGAAATGCCAGCAGACTTGAGTCAAACAGGAAGGGTTGATCCTGTGTCCTCACATGGTGGGAAGGAACAAGAAAGCTGCTTAGTCAACTCTGTAAGCTGAAAATCCCACTCACTACACAGCAATCCTATCAGCATCTTAGCCTTATACTTAGTTGGGAGAAATTTAATTATGTTCTTTATAAACTAACCAACTGATTGATTGAGGTACTTTCCAAATGTTCTACATTCTGGTTGTAGCAAAAACAAACAAACAAACAAACAAACAAAAAACAAAAAAAACAAAAAACAACAACAACAACAACAACAAAAAACAAACCGGGCTGGTGAGATGGCTCAGCGGGTAAGAGCACCTGACTGCTCTTCCAAAGGTGATAAGTTCAAATCCCAGCAACCACATGGTGGCTCACAACCATCCGATCTGGATCCCTCTTCTGAAGTGTCTGAAGACAGCTACAGTGTACTTAAGTATAATAAATAAAATAAATCTAAAAACAAAAACAAAACAAAACAAAAAAACCAAAAATACCCATCATTCAGAACAAAACAACCAATAAATAAAACATATAAAGGTGGAAATTGAAATATATAAAACTTGTAGTTAGGAAAGGACTGAAGAAGCTGAAGGGGCTTTATCTGACATCAATGGGAGGGAAGGCCCTTGGACCTGTGAAGGATTGATGACCCAGTATAGAGGAATGCTAGGGCAGTGAGACATGGGTGGGTGAGTGGTTGGGGAAACACCCCCATAGAAGCAGGGTAGGGGGGATAAAATAGGGGAGTTGTGGAGGGGAAAGTGGGAAAAGGGAAAACATTTGAAATGTAAAGAAATAAAATATCCAATTAAAAATTGATTAATTCATCATTTTTCTTATAATCCTTTAAAAAGGATCCAATTCAATATTCTACAAAATAAAAATAGAAAAGTACTTGAAAGCCAGGCATGGTGGTGCACGCCTTTAATCCCAGCACTTGGGAGGCAGAGGCAGGCAGATTTCTGAGTTCGAGGTCAGCCTGGTCTACAAAGTGAAAAAGTGAGTTCCAGGATAGCCAGGGCTATACAGAGAAACCCTGTCTCGCAAAACAAAACAAAACAAAACAAAACAAACAAAACAAAACAAAAGTACTTGAACTGTTAAAAGATAACTAAGCAATACTGGTTTAAAAACATCAGTTAGATATATTATTTGGTAAAAAGGTATAAATTCTTTCATAATTAATTAATAAGTAATTATTAAAAATTTAATGTGTATTTGCAGGTCTGGGGACTGAAACCAAGTACTAACACTCTGTGCAAGACCACAATCTAGAAAGTTTCTTTCTTTTTTTTTTTTTTTTTTTTTTTTCGAGACAGGGTTTCTCTGTATAGCCTTGGCTGTCCTGGAACTCACTTTGTAGACCAGGCTGGCCTCGAACTCAGAAATCCGCCTGCCTCTGCCTCCCGAGTGCTGGGATTAAAGGCGTGCGCCACTACGCCCGGCTTTAGAAAGTTTCTTAAATTAACTGTTTTTATATTAACAGAAAAAAAATGATGGATTGAATTATAAAGAGTAAAAAGATCTATGCCTGTAAGTCTGCACACCATTAATGCTTGCATATTTACATTTGCTGCATTGTTCACAGTAAAAAAATATGCACACCAGCAAATGAATACACAAGTACAATACGGCATGCCTACATAGTGGAGATTTATTTAGCCATAAACATGAACAAAGTATCAGGAAAACGAATAGATGTTACCATGTTTGCCAGTTGTTTTTCTCAATATTGTAATCAAACACCTGACAAAAAGTAATTTCAAGGAGAAAGAGTTGACTTTGGCTCACATTTCTCAGTACTGAGGCTAGTAATGGTGGGGAAGCACCACTGTGACAGGACAGGCTTGATCTGTCTGACTGATTCGGAAAAAGGAAGACATCACAGCTATTCTGCTGGCTTCTTCATTCTTCTCTTTTTGTCTGTTCTGGGATTCAAGCACATAGGATGGTGTTATTCACATCTGGGGTAGGTTTTCTCTCTATAATTAAACCTCTCTGGAAACACTTACATAGACACAGGAGATGGGTCTCTTAGGTGATTCCAAATCTAATAAAGTTAACAAGTGATGATATCCATACATCGAGTTAAGCAAAAGCTGTGTGCTTTCTCTCATATTCAGTATCTACTTAATTATATCCAATTAATATATATTCATAATTTCAACATGAACTTTGAAGCTAAAATAAATCATTGGGTAGTTGAAACAATGGTCTAAGTTAATTCTGTTAGAGCAAAGAGAAAATTTCAATCAATAAGTAATTTTATATAGTTTTTAATAGATTAATTAGAAGAAACAAATGTCACAAAATGTTCATTACTTATTAAAGCTGTGGCATCACATTCTTAATTTGAAGTACAGAAAGCATGACAACTGTTAGTTTAATTGGCTAAAGTTGACGAATTACATCCTAAAAAAAGTATGTAACACCAGAATGAGTCTTTTCACTTAAATTTAAATTTATTAGTAAGTGAAGCATTCACAGATTAATTATAAAAGTTGTTAGTTTTTTTTTTTAATATAAAAGGAAGGAAGAAAAATGGAAAATGAATACATCTTTTCAAAGACATTTAAATTTCTTTTGTGGTTTCAGTATCTGAAGCAAATGAAAGAGCCACAAAACTTCAGAAAGAGGGGTATTTACCAGTGTTCTCTTCTTTTGTGTTTCATCCTTTGAACTTGCAAACTTGTCTTCTATTTTGCCCTTTAATTTAGATAGAAGTTTTATCAGCTATAAGAGATGCTTGATTAACCATGCTTTTCTTTAGTGCTATATGTCAAGTACAGTGTTGATTTATTATTAATTCAGATTTATTATAAAATCTTTTAGGATGGGAAAAGAAAAAACTCACTAATTTTTATACATATAAAATGTTATTATACATCGAATATTATTTTGTTAATTATAGATTATCATGTTCAAACACAAAAGTGTGTTTTGCAACAATATATATTTTCTATTTGCCTTAGAGAAGATGAGGTTCTTAAAATTTATCACTATTTTTGGGTTAATTGATTTAATGATGTCATTCTAATAAAAGATATGGCACTGTTATACCACTGAAAATATTTTTTTCTTTCTTCTTTATTTCCTTTCCCTTCTCTTCTCTTCTCTTCTCTTCTCTTCTCTTCTCTTCTCTTCTCTTCTCTTCTCTTCTCTTCTCTTCTCTCTCTCTCTCTCTCTCTCTCTCTCTCTCTCTCTTCTTTTTAGCACTAGAAACTGAACCTGGGGCCTCATACATGGTAGGCAACACACATATACACTATCAAGGTGTATAGTCAGGCTTTATGTTCCTTTTTATTTTGTTTTTAAATATTATGTCTATATATAGCCCAGGCTGACCTTCAATTTGGACTCTCTTGACTTAACTTCCTTAGAGCACAGTGCTGTTTTTGACATTTAAAATGCAAATAGTTTTAAACCCTCCATCATGATCAATGAGTCTCTCATTTGATATATGCACATTTCTAGGCAAATTGCTTTTTTTAGTGCAAGAATATTATTAGTGATGAATCTTTTGGAAACAGACATCTAGTTTGGGAGGTTTGTATGTTATGATTTCTGGTTTTGTGGATTTATGGTTTTGTTTGCATGTGTGTTTCTGTATGTATGTGTTTCTCCTGCTTTTTACTTCTGCTTATTTTCTGTTTTTAATTTGCTTGCTTGCCAAAGAGATAGAAATAGAAAGCATGGGTTTGGAAAGGTGGAGAAGATCTGGTAGGAGATGAGAGAGGTTAAATTGCAATTAGAATATATTTTATAAAAATTATTTTCAGAAAAAAGATAATAAAGCCAATGTATATGAAATAAAAAGGTATAATCTTTTGTTTTATTTCACTATTGTGGGTGTTAATTTGTTTCACATTACTTACTTTTTAACAATCCTATTTTACCTAATGTAACCTCTTTTGTTTTCAAATTACTTTTATTTATCATGAAATACTCATCAAATAAAGCTTAATGTAGAATAAATATTTCAAAAAATACCAAGGCTTGGTGTGGTGGTATAAAATTTCAATTCTATTACTTGGGAGACAGAGGCAAGTAGATCTTTGTGAGTTTGAGGGCAGTCTGGGCTACATGGTGAGGTCATGTCTTAAAACAACAAACAACAATAGTTAACAGTATGCATGTTAGTTCCTTGCTGATGTTATATAACAGGCAAGGAGCTTAGAGCTATTTCAGCTCTGCCAAAGTGACTAGAAATTGATTTCTAAGTCATGAAATTCAGACAATTTTCACAGAGTGACCTGTCCTTTCAGAGACAAATCTCAACTGATCAATGACACAAAAGGAGTCTTTTTCTGGCTCATTTGTGGTAAGTTTGAAATAATTATTTTTTTATTCAAAAAGGCATTTCAACAAAGAATGAGAAACATTGGGGAGATCTTATTAAACTAGAAACTTTAAAGCTGAAGAAGCCTCAGTAAACTTTTGGTGGAAGATGAGAATTAAACCAAGATGTATTTTCTAGAACTTAAAAAATATCATTTTTAGTCCTTTTAAAATGTCACCAGAAACTCTTTAAAGTTATTCAGAATCTAATCTTCTGGGGGCTGAAGAAATAGGTTAGTGGTGCAGTATACAAGTTACTCTCTCGGAGGATCTGAATCTGCTTTCCAGTATTTTTATCAGGCAGTTCTTAATTACCTGTAATTTTAAGTCCAGGAGACTGGATACCTTATTCTGGCCTCAATGGGCATCTGTATAATGGGACATTCACATAAATGCCTACATAGAAAAATTTAAAATATCAAAAATTCCCTTTTAACAATCACTCTTACTCCGCAATATTTTGAATCTACATGGGTAAAAATAAATAATAAAGAGAAAGTACCCAAGGAGCTGAAGGGGTCTTCAACCCTATAGGTGGAAGAATAACCATGAACTAACTAGTACCCCCTGGGCTCGTGTCTCTAGCTGCATATATAGAAGAGGATGGCCTAGTTGGCCATCAGTGGGAACAGAGGCCCCTTGGTTATGCAGACTTTATATGCCCTAATACAGGGGAACGCCGGGGCCAAGGGGTGGGAGCAGGTGGGTAGGGGAGCAGGGCCGGGAGGGGGGAGGATATAGGGAACTTTCTGGATAACACTTGAAATGTAAATGAAGAAAATATCTAATAAAAGTTGAAAAAAAAAAAAAANGCTCCCCTACCCACCCAATCCCACTTCTTGGCCCTGGTAGTCCTCTGTACTGGGGCATATAAAGTTTGCTAGACCAAGGGGCCTCTCTTCCCAATAATGGCCGACTAGGCCATCTTCTAATACATATGCAGCTAGAGACACGAGCTCTGGGGGTTCTGATTAGTTCATATTGTTGTTCCACCTATAGGGTTGCAGACTCCTTCGGCTCTTAGGTATTCTCCCTAGATTCTCCGTTGGGGACCCTGTGTTCCTTCCTAGAGATGACTGTGAGCTTCTGTATTTGCCAGGCACGGACAAAGTCTCACAGGAGACAGCTATATCAGGGTCCTTTCAGCAAAGACACTGCTGGTGTATGCAGTTGTGTCTGCATTTGGTGGCTGATTATGGGATGGACCCCCGGGTTGGTCAGTCTCTGGATGGTCCATCATTTTGTCTTAGCTCCAAACTTTGTCTCTGCAACTTCTTCCATGGATATTTTATTCCCTATTCTAGGGAGGAATGAAGTATCCACATGTTGGTCTTCCTTCTTGATTTTCTTGTATTTTGGAAGTTGTATCTTGGGTATTCTAGGTTTCTGGGCTAATATCCACTTTAAATATAGTATATTAACATTTTTTGAGAGCTATGTCAAAGTCAGCTGAAAATATTCAGTCCTCATAGCTGACAGGGATTACTAGACAGCTCTCTAGATGGTAGGCGAGCATCTATCCATGCAGCCCTCAAGTTTCTTGTGTTTATATTCCAACTTTCAGGCTTTTGTGTTCATCTCTGCATTACCAACTCTGAGCCAAACTCCAGGATTTCAATTTAGTCAGAATCCTCTCCCCTAAATTCTAATGAGCATCACTCTTAGATCAGATTTCTCACTTTTTCCTATCATCCAAATGGTGTTTGATCATCTTGGATTTGAACAGCTTTGAAATATTTTCACTCAGGTGGTTCAATCACAGTAATTTTCTGTGCACTCATCTTATCCTACTTCTTGTCTATAAATTTTCTCAATTTTCTCCATATTCGAGGATGACCCTGATTCTTTTTTCTTTATATAAAACTCATTGTAGTAACTACCTTTTATTGGCTCTCCATTGTCATGCCTGGAATAAAGTCTTAAATAAAAAATTCCAATAAAAAGGAAACAAAATCAACCAACCAAACACTTCCTTTCCCAACTGCTTGTGTCTTTTGTATTTATCATGAATAAATTTTTACTTGGCTCTACCACCTGCCACTTTAAAATCTTTATACAGTTAAAAAGAAAGGCATTTTCTGGGCATATCTCGATTCTTTGCTTCTCAAAGGAATTTTCAGTAGGGCAATTTCAATGTATTTTCAAGATAATGCTTAAGTACAAAGATTTGATCTTTAGTGGTGCATTGAATTTGCAATGCTTACTACTGGAGAAAAGAGTAATTTTATCAAGTTGAATCCATGCATCTTATCTGGCTCACCAGATTTCCTGCTGAGCCAAGGGAAACCTACTAGTCTTATTGGTAGCAATGGAAAGTCACAGCCTGTTTCCTGACCTAAGAAGTTGCACATGTCCCTAATGAAGCTTGTGTATAAAGCTTGTGACTGTAGGGAGAAAACCCAGAAAGGAATGATGTCATAATGATGGCTCCAACCTTCAGTGAGACTTAGTCTCCTTGATGAATAAAACCTCCCAGGGATAATTATACTGAGTTTTGAGCCATCTTGTACACCTCACACAAGACCACAAAACTTTTGGGAGCCTATGGTCACTGCCTTTATGATTTGAACTGCTTCTCAGTTAACAGGAAGAGAAATAATACTGTTCCATGCTAACCATACAGCAGGAGTTACACATAGGTGTTCTTGCTAAATAAAGCATGGGGTTCCTTTTCCTCACAGATGGCAATGTTAGAAAAGGAGCTTGTGTTCAGAACTCTTCCATTTGAAAAGATTTTTAAGCAAAGTAAAAGTGGTCAATTAATGCTATGGAACTCGGTCCCTCAGAAAATTGGACATAATTCTACCAGAAGATCTAGGAATACCACTCCTAGACATATATCCAGAAGATATTCCAACTTGTAATAAGGACACATGCTACACTATGTTCATAGAAGCCTTATTTATAATAACCAAAAGCTGGAAAGAACCCAAATGTCCCTCAACAGAGGAATGGATACAGAAAATGTGGTACATTTACACAATGGAGTACTACGCAGCTATTAAAAACAATCAATTTATGAAATTCTTAGACAAATGGATGGATCTGGAGGATATCTTCCTAAGTGAGGTAACCAAATCACAAAAGAACACACATGATATGCACTCACTGATAAGTGGATATTAGCCCAGAAGCTCAGAATTCTTTTTCGAAGGGGAAACAAAATACCCATGGAAGGAGTTACAGAGACAAAGATCAGAGCAGAGACTGAAGGAACAACCATCCAGAGACTGCCCCACTTTTGGATCCATCCCATAAACAACCACCAAACCCAGACACAATGACAGATGCCAATAAGAGCTAGCTGACAGGAACCTGATATAGCTCTCTCCTTAGAAACTCTGCCAGTGCCTGGCAAATACAGAAGTGGATCCTCACAATCATTCAGTGGATGGAGCACAAGGTCCCCAATGAAGGAGCTAGAGCTGAAGGGGTTTAAAGCCCCATAGGAGGAACATCAATATGAACTAACCAGTACTCCCAGAGCTCCTTGGGACTAAACCACCAATCAAAGAAAACACATGGTGGGACTTGTGGCTCTAGCTGCATATGTAGCTGAGGATGGCCTAGTTGATCATCAATGGAGAGAGAGGACCTTGATCCTGTGAAGGTTCTATGCCCAATCTAGGGGAATGCCAGGGCAAGGAATGGGCATGGATGCGTTGGGGAGCAGGGAGAGGGGGAGGGGATAACATTTGAAATGTACATAAAGAAAATATCTAATAAGAAAAGAATAAAAGAAAACAAAAACCTCTTTTCAAAGCAAAATTGAAAAAATAAAATAAAAATTTGGGTTGAATTTAGAATATAATGTTTCGGCTATTGTTTTCTTCAATGTATTCCCAACTCTATTGTCAGTCAGATAGATGGTTGTTACCATGAAGCTAGATGTGGGAGGGTAACTCATGTGATATTTTGATTCCATTTAAAACTGAAAATGGATAGATAGATAGATAGATAGATAGATAGATAGATAGATAGATGATAGATAGATATGTGTGTGTGTGTTGCTTTTACTCATGTTTTCTAATATGTTCTATAAATTTAGATTTTAGAATCTTCTGAACCATTTTCAAACTCTAACAAATTGTGATCTGAGAATTATTTCATATGTTTAGATACATATACTGTCATTCATCCTATAATTTAATGTGAATTTCATTGCATGGAAGGCAACTAGAAAATGGAGGTAGCTTTTCTCATTTTTCCTGTGTTGCCTTGAAGACTACTTAATTGTTCTAGATATGTCTGCTTTACATTATAAAGTACAATGTATCATACATATAAGACAGTATACCTGCTATAATGTTAAGAAACAGTACATAGGACAATTATACACAGGTAATGTTTTTTTGATTCATTGTGGCTAAATTTGTATCATATTTAAGAAACAGCTCATAAACAGTGGATTTGCATGTGTGTGTATGTGTGTGATGTATGTATGTGTGCATATGTGAGTCAATGTATGTGTGAGCATGCTTGCATGTGTGTGTATGTATGTGTGCATATGTGTGTGTCCCTTTGTCAAGTCTCTATTTCCACATTATTTGCAGCTATTTCTAAACAAAATGGCAATATTGCTTCTTTGGACATACATTGACAAGCTTGGGTTTACTTCTGACATTTGGTAGGTCGCACCCAAGGTACCTGGTACCCTCTCTGTGGGAGAGTCCATCATGTTAAATCACTGTTCTGATAATGGGAAAAAATTGACAATAATTACTACAGAGAAGACACTAGAAAGAAAGCTACTAGTAAATAATATTTAAATTTTCTCTAGCTATCTTCACTTTCTACAAAAGATTTCATAAAAATGGGAACTAATCATGAAATAACCCCTTCTCTGTCCCTCATTTCCTTCTTTCTATCACTTTATTCTTAACCACAAAATCTTTTTCTGACAGCCACAGTAGCTTTGTCTTTTATTTGCTTTGCTAGCTTACCAACTTTATTGTAACCCACTTCCATTTAGGCTGTCTGATTTATTAAATTTCCCCGTTCCTCTAAGGGGCATTGAGAAAGCTTGTTTAGGAAGAACCTTCCAATTCAAACGAGCTCTGTGAAAGACAGACATGCATCAGAACTCATTTCTTAATATTACTTCCTCCTTGACATTGAAGTAAAAAAGAGACAATGAGAAGTGGTAGGAGCAAAACACCATTCTATTCCTGCCAGCACTTCCATGTGCATATTCCCTAAGGTAGAAGGATATAAACATGGATGATAACCATTTCCTGAAGCTGACTTTGTCAATATATACTTGAGTTGTGTTATCAAATATTTGAGTTTCTATTTCTTAAGTTGGTATTATATACTGCCCAGTAGACATATAAAGTATTAATGTTTTCATGATTGAAAGATTTTATTTAAATAGGGAATGTATTTATGCTAATAAAGTTTCTCAGTGAATAGGGAAAAAGTGCTACAAGCAGAAATGAAAGAATTTTTAAAAGAAGTCCATGGTATAGGAAAAGGAATGACATTCATGCTGTAATGTCATTCTAAATGGCAACAGGGAGTTTTAACATGCTATATCTCAACATGGGTCTCTGAAGTACAGAATTACCAGGCTAAGATTTACATTTCTGTAGAGTTGCAAAAATGCAAATAACTCTAATTCCTATTTCTTCTTCTTTTACTGTTGTTTTACATTTTAATGCATAGGAAACAAACACCATACATATGAGGACAAGTGCAACATTAAAGATATAACACCACCGTATATGGGCTCAAGGAAAGCTTTCACAGTCCATAATCATAGCTAACATTAGAAATAAATTAATTTTCCTTTCAATTATAAGATATCTCTGTCATAAGAAATACTTTAAATAGACCAAATTCTTATTTTTGTTTCTTACACTTCCTCACAGGTATTGCTCAAATAAAATGTAGTGGAAATGATATTCATGGTAGCAGAGATTCTCTGGGGAATAAGGTAGCTCTACTAAATACTGGAAAAACTATATAATGTTACAGGTTTTAAATTTATTACTTTACCAAACAATATTTTTGTGGAGGAAAGAATGTGTTCAGTTTTCTAAAGCTCATATTGAGTTTCTACTTTAAAGCAAATATTTGGGAGGGTCTATAGGGAGATTTCTGTGCAGGAATGACCAATGTTTACATAAAGCTATTTATTAAAGAAGTGCAACAGAAGTCCTGTATGAGTTCACTATATGTAGGCATACATCATACGCAATTCAATACATTAGAAACTGAAGGAGGAGTTAAAAGTATTCCTTTGGGAAGGCAACTTACTAGAGTATTTATCCAGCAATCATGTCATCACTGATTGTATTCTTAAAAATACAGTGGTAATACAATATTCTGTAAGCCCATTACTTTGGGAGAACTTTGTGCATGAGAGGAAGTAAACATGTATTCTATGAAGATGAATTCCCAATGTTATCTCAGTGTTATACACAACAGTTCTATTGCTTCTTTTATACTAACTACAATACAAAATAGTACAGCAGCCTCTTGACATTGCTAAATGTCAACTTAAAAATGCAAGGAAATGGGCCTGAAATGATGGCTCAGTGGGTAAGAGCTCTTGTTGCTCTTACAGAGGAATTGGCTTTAGTCCCCAGCACTACATGGCAGCACATAAGCATGCACAACTCTAGTTTCAGGGGATCCAACATGCACTTCTGATCTCTGATTGCCGTGATGAAATGATGTATATTTGAAAAACTATGCACATTACACATGTACTGAACCGGGAAATATAATCCATTAATGTCTATAGATGAAATGTTTATATGTATGTGAAATAAAAATTAATATATAAAATAAAGAAAACTGGAGGAAGTATGGTTCATATAGAGTAAGTTCATATCTTAATCTCCTGGGAAACAGCTCCAATTTCATAGAGACATTTGATTTTAGGACTTTGTTTAAGTTCTGCGACCTGTCACTGGACTTCCTTATTTCCAAGCTGTGGAAAATAAGTCACTCTCTAGACAGCTTTAAAGGGTGGTTATGACAAGTAGTTTTCCATCAAACCTCAACCTAAATACTTCTTGCACTGAGGTGCATGCATGCCTTGATGTTATTGTACCTGAACTTTAAAGGGCACATGTTTATATGTCAGTTCTTTATTAATCCATTAGGTTCTTGAGACAAATGACCTGGTCATATTATTTTTTTATCTCTAGCACTCAATGTAAAGGCTGGTACACTATGCAGTTAGAAATGCATTCAGTGCATTAGTAAATCATGTTCAAACTATAAAATGCTATACATTGGAGCTCAAAATTAATATTTTCCATCATTATGATAGTCTTTTCTATAACATTGCATTTCTCATTATCTGTAATATTTCTTGATTACAAACTTATTTATTAAAATCTAATTTAATATTAATGGGAATCTTTATATGTGTGACTGAAAGGGAAGTGAGTTAATTAAATAAATTTTAATGTTTTCAATTCTATGAACATAGGTCAAACTTTAATATTACTTTATAATAAGTAATAAATTATTAAAGTGACTTACATGCAGATTACAAAAGTAGGTGCTTTGCTTTACTGGGACTCATAAAGCATATGAGTGTTACAATATGTCATTGTGCTATAGAAAGGCAAGAAGAAAGAAAGAAAAGAATACAACACACAAAAAAACCAATGTCTATTTTCTATCACTATGTACTAAGTGCTATTTTCTGTATTTTATATGAGAAAACTGTGACTCAGTAAGATTAGGTGTCTGTTAAGTTCACATATATGATTGGTTGCACAATTTTTCAAATAACACTGCAAGCATATCACCAAACTATACCACTCCAAATACATGTCAATTGTCATAAGACAATTTCAATTTTGTTCAAAAGAATTATCTGTAATCCCCAACTATATATTCTGCAATACCATATATTTTAGCAAAAACTTACTGAGGACAGCCTCATTGAAATGGGCATTTTAACTGTTCATCATCAGATTGGGTCTAATTTGAAATATGTGAACATTAACATCCTATATTTGATATAAAGCACTTTATTCTCTGTGTTTTTGTTGTTCACTCTTTTATTTTGCTTGTAGAAGAATACCATACAGTCGCACACATATCAGTACTCCACACCGCTGACAAATAAAGTACTCTATTTTGAAATATATATTATTATATTAGTATATCATAATGTAATATATATCATATTATATATACATATTAGTTAAATAACTATTATAATTATGGTAATAAAATATAGTTTTGTATTTAAGATAAAATATATCAATTAAAAATAGTAATTATAACAATATTTTTAAAAATTTTAAGATGGCTTTCTTCTTTTTTTCTTTGATTTAAGTTTTATTGCGTTATGATGTAAAAAGATACATAATTTCAATTTATCTGAATTTGTTAACCTCTAAAAACATATTTTGAGTAAATAGACTTACATCACATTCTTCTTTCCCTTTTGTACCCCAACTCCTCCCGGAGAACCCGCCCTTTAAAACCTGCAACACCTTTTATTTTTTATCATATTCTTTAAAATTTATAAAATATTGTAACAATAAAAATTAGTATTATAAAAGTTGTTTGATATCAAACAACAATCAAGTGTTCAGTCTTATATAGATGTTTGTCTACAGCAATACTGAAAATACATAAGGTTCTCAATATAAATTTTAAATAACTCCAAATATATTAACTGTTGATATTTTAAAATAATATATCACTATTAGTTTTTTTAATGAACATAAATAGATAAAGTCTTTTTGTTTGTGTGACTCTTACTGTGGTACAAACACAAAATAAGAACAGTTTTTGGACACTGGAATTATAATATGATTGTATTATAACTATGGTTTTTAGAACAGCTTACATATTTAAAAATTATTTATACAGTCAAGAGAAATGGAGACAATAAATTTGGGAGGTGGCTTGTAAGAGAACAGCAATGTTGTACTTCAAGGTCCCTCACATCACCAAAGGATTTTACCTCCATAGTAGATAAGCTAAGAGTTGACAGTTCTGCTGTGTCAAGCAAGGAATTGTAGGCACGATATTTGGACACAGAGTTCCTGCTAAGGTCACAGCTATTTGACTTGAGTGATTGTCATCCTTCTCAGCCCTCAGGGAACAGGTTACATTCATTTAAGAAATGGTGTGTATATTAAGATGGTCTATCCATGAAGTCATTCATCAATTGTTACAATGAACAATGTTTCTTCTTGGAGGGTAACACAGATGTTAGGTGAGGGTAAGATTCTGGTTCATTGGCTGTGACGATTTGGAAAAACATTTATCTCAGAATAAGAGTAACCCATAAAGTCCTCTTCTTCAAAATTGATACAATAATTATAAATATCAAACAAAGGCTTCAGTCTAACTCTTTGCTGTTCTCTTACAAGCCACCTCCCAAATTAATTGTCGACATTTCTCTTGGCTGTATAAATAATTTTGAAATATGTAAGCTGTTCTAAAAACCATAGTATAGTGTAAAAACATCAAATAAACAATCGTACTAATAGAGAGGCTGATATAGGAGAAGCATGATTTCAAGACTATTATGTGGCACACAGCAAGACCTTGGAATGTAAAAACAAGTGGAAAGTGTATATGGAATGTACAGTAATGGACCTATTTCTCCCATTATCAAATTTGAGAGACCATGGGGTGACAGCTGACAAATTTCTACTTCCTCATATTTTTGAATTTCAATCGATTAGGATATGTTGGTAACATTAATTTTCATATTAAGAGATATTAAGAAAAAGTGATTTTTACTTCCTGTTAATTTTCTTGTTAGAGGTGGAATTATGTTTGTGTGGGTTTGTTGAAAGATTACTTTCTCTCTTCTTTTAGGGTGCAGTTTCACTCCTTGTGTTGGTGCTTTCGATCTATTATCCTTTGTAGGACTGGATTTGTAGAAAGATATTGTGTAAATTTGGTTTTGTCATGGAATATCATGGTTTCTCCACCTATAGTAATTGAGAGTTTTGTTGGGTACAGTAGCCTGGGCTGGTATTTCTGTTCTCTTAGGGTCTGTATAACATCTATGGAGGATCTTCTAGCTTTCATTATCTCTGGTGAGAATTCTAGTGTAATTCTGATAGGTCTGCCTTTATATGTTACTTGACATTTTTCTCTTATTGCTTTTAAAATTCTTTCTTTGTTTAGTGTGTTTGGTATTTTGATTATTATGTGATGGGAGGAATTTCTTTACTGGTCGAGTCTATTGGGAGTTCCTTAGGCTTCTTTTATGTTTATGGGCATCTCTTTCTTCAGGTTTGGGAAGTTTTCTTCTATAATTTTGTTGAAGGTATTTACTGGCCTTTAATTTGGGAATCTTCACTCTCTTCTATGCCTATTATCCTTAGGTTTGTTCTCATTGTATACTGGATTTCCTGGATGTTTTGGGTTAGGAGCTTTTTGCTTTTTCTTTGACTGTTGTGTCAATGTTTTCTATGGTATCTTCTGCACCTGAGAGTCTCTCTCTTTTTTGGGGGGTAGGTGGGTGGGTGGGGTGGGGTGTTTCGAGACAGGGTTGCTTTGTGTAGCCCTGGCTGTCCAGGAATTCATTCTGTAGACCAAGCTGAACTCAAACACAGAGATCCACCGGACTCTGCCTCCCAAGTGCTGGGATTAAAGGCATGCACCATTCTCTCTTCTATCTCTTGTGTTCTGTTGGTGATGCTTGCATCTATGACTCCTGATCTCTTTCCTATGTATTCTAACTCCAGGGTTGTGTCCCTTTGTGATTTCCTTATTGTTTCTAGTTCCATTTTTAGATCCTGGATGGTTTTGTTCAATTCCTTCACCTGTTTTATTGTGTTTTCCTTTAACTCTTTAAGGGATTTTTGTATTTCCTCTTTAAGGGCTTCTAGCTGTTTACATGCATTCTCCTATATTTCTTTTTTTATTATTATTAGATATTTTCTTCATTTACATTTCAAATGCTATCCCAAAAGTCCACTATATCCCCCCCCCCGCCACCCTGCTCCCCAACCCACCCATTCCTGCTTCCTGGCCCTGGCATTCTTCTGTACTGGGACATACAATCTTCACGAGACCAAGGGCCTCTCCTCCTAATGATGGCCAACTAGGCCATCTTCTCCTACATATGCAACTAGAGACATGAGCTCTGGGATACTGGTTAGTTCATATTGTTGTTCCTCCTATAGGGTTGCAGACCCCTTCAGCTCCTTGGGTACTTTCTCTAACTCCTCCATTGGGTGCCATGTGTTCCATACAATAGATGACTGTCAGAATCCACTTCTGTATTTGCCAGGCACTGGCATAACCTCACAAGATACAGCTATATCAGGGTCCTGTCAGCAAAATCTTGCTGGCACATGTAATGGTGTCTGGGTTTGGTGGTTGTTTATTGGATGAATACCCAGGTGGGGGAAGTCCCTGGATGGTCCTTTCTTCCCTCTCAGCTCCAAACTTTGTCTCTGTAACTCCCTTCATGGGTATTTTGTTCCCCATTCTAAGGACGGACAAAGAATCCACACTTTAGTCTTCCTTCTTTTGAGTTTCATGTGTTTTGCAAATTGTATCTTGCTTTATCTAAGTTTCTAGGCTAATATCCACATATTAGTGAGTGCATATCATGTGACTTCTTTTGAGATTGGGTTACCTCACTCAGGATCATATCCTCCAGATCCATCCATTTGCCTAAGAATTTTAAAAATCCATTGTTTTTAAGAGCTGAGTAGTAGTACTCCATTGTGTAAACGTACCACATTTTCTTTATTCATTCCTCCTTTGAGGGACATCTGGGTTCTTTCCAGCTTCTGGTTATTGTAAATAAGGCTGCTATGAACATAGTGGAGCATGTGTCCTTGTTGCAAGTTGGAACATCTTCTGGGTCTATGCTGAGGAGAGGAATAGCTAGATCCTCCAGTAATAGTATGTCCAATTTTCCGAGGAACCATTAGATTGATTTCCAGAGTGGTTGTACCAACTTGCAATCCCCCCAGTGATGGAGGAGCGTTCCTCTTTCACCACATCCTTGCCAGAATCTGCTGTTACCTGAATTTTTTATCTTAACCATTGTGACTCCTGTGAGGTGGAATCTCAGGTTTGTTTTATCCAGTGGAAAAAAGACAGCATTTGCAGCAAATGGTGCTGGCTCAAGTGGTGGTTAGCATGTAGAAGAATTCATGTTGATCCATTTTTATCTCCTTGTACAAAGTTCAAGTCTAAATGGATCAAGGAACTCTACATAAAACCAGAGACACTAAAGTGTATAGAGGGGAAAGTGGGATAAAGCCCCGAAGATATGGGCACAAGGGAAATATTCCTGGACAGAACAGCAATGGCTTGTGCTGCAAGTTCGAGAATTGACCACTGGGACCTCATAAAATTCAAAGCTTCTGTAAGGCAAAAGTCACTGTCAATAAGACAAAAATGCTACCAACAGATTTGGCAAGGATCATTACCAATCCTAAATCCAATCGAAGACTAATGACCAATATATACAAAGAACTCAAGAAGCTGGACTCCAGAAAATCATATAACCCCATTAAAAAATGGGGTGTAGAGCTAAACAAAGAATTCTCAACTGAGGGATACCAAATGGCTGAGAAGCACCTGAAAAAATGTTCAGCATCCTTAATCATCTCCTGTATTTCTTTAACGGAGTTATTTATGTCCTCTTTAATGTCCTCTATCATCACCATGAGAAGTGATTTTATATCTGAATCTTGCTTTTCTGGTGTATTGGGCTATCCAGGACTTGCTATGGTAGGAGAACTGAGTTTTGATGATGGCAAGTAACCTTGGTTTCTGTTGCTTATGTTCTTATGCTTGCCTCCTGCCATCTGATTATCTCTATTGCTACTTGCCCTGGCTATATCTCACTGGAGCCTGTCCTTCCTGTGATCCTGGTTGTGTCAGAATTCCTCTGAGTTAAGCTGTCTCTGTGATACTGTGATTGTTTGATCTTGTGATTCTGAGATTCTGGGTGTGTCTGAGCTACTGGGAGTCAAGTTGCCTTTGGGACCTTTTGCTACTGGTATGACCAAGCTCCTGGGATCCAGTGATTCTCTGATCCTGGGAATATTAGAGTGCCTGGAAGTGGAGCTGCCACTGGGTGTTGTGGGGCTGGCTTCAGAGTTTGTGCCAAAGGTCTGCTCAGAGCACCATCCCAGACAGACTGGAAGGAACCAGTGCCACTGGTCAGGTGGAGTTCCTGTGTGCCTGGGTCCCGCTGGTCCCAGTTACTTCCCTTGTTGGGGACAGATATTGTGTCCTCCTCCTCTCTGAACCTCTGATTCTTTGCTTGTTTGAACGCCTGGGAGTGGAGCTGCCTCTGGCTGCTGTGGAACAGGCTGTGGTGTTTGCACCCAAGGTCTGCTCAGGCACCAGCCCAGACTAACTGGAAGCAATTATAGCAATCTTAATCAAAACACATTAATTTTGAAAACCAGCTGATTTTCAACTTAGCCTGTTTTACTAACCATGGAATATGATAGTACATAGTCTAGAAGATATGAGTATAACCATGGCACTATATAGACAGCATGTGAACATATAAAAATACATACAATGAAAGGTCAAAATACAATTGTCCAATAGGTAGAGAATGAGGAAATAGTGCCAAAATGAAGAAGAAATTGGTAAAATTTAGGAAGACCAGGGTTACTATGAAATGATTAAAAGTTATTACCTTGCTCAGTATGCCTGCCACTCTATTTTTTCAAAGAGCAGAAAATGGAAAAGGCTTAAAACCATTTTATTTACTAGAATAAAATCCACAACTCTAACCATTCTAGCTAGGCACCCTGCCACTGAGTTTCCTCCTGGGCCTGAAGAGAGGTAGGTATGTGGAAGACTTGGTTCATGGAAAATCTAGAAAAGTCTGTTGCTGATAACATTTGGCCACATTCCCCCTTTGTGTTTGGAATGAAGGAAACAGCTAAGGTGGATTTTGATATCCCAGTGTGATTCTTCCAAAGACTCACCACAGACAGCACCATTGGTAAATATATGAGACAAATAATACACGTCAGGGATTCTACCCTCCAAATCTGTAATTCTACCATCTGAAAACAGAGAAAATTATTTTCATGTAACCATAGAACTGAGTTTCTCTACTTGCTACAATTTTGAGTTCAAATATCTGGCAATTTATGTTTAAAAGAAACAAACAACTCTTCACAGGGGCAGAGAAGCTGCTGACTTGTTGCCCTGGCTGCAGTAGATCTCAAGTGAGGGATGGGGTTGCCATTCCACAGTCACACCTCTGACCCACAATTGTTTCTGTCTCAAAGAATTACAGGGATGGAAATGGAGAGAAGCCTGAGGAAAATAAGGTCCAGCAACAGGCCAAAAGTTGGATCCAGCTCAAGGGGAGGTCCCAAGGTCTGACACTATTACTGAGGCGATGGAGAGCTCACAAAAAGGGGTCTATCATGTCTGCCCTCAGGAAGACCCAACAAGCAGGTGAAAGAGTCAGATGCAGATATTTGCACCCAACCAAAAGACAGAAGCTGCTGACCCCTGTTGTTGAATTTGGGAAGGCTGAAAGAAGCTGAGGAGAAGAGCAATTCTGTAGGAGGACCAGCAACCTTAATTAATCTGTACCCTCGAGATCTATCAAGCACTGGACCACCAAACCAACAGCATACACCAGCTGATATGAGGCCCCCAACACACAAACAGTATAGGTCTTCCAGGTATGTGTTCATTCTGAGATCATGCACCTAACCCTCAAGAGACTGGAGGCCCCAGGGAGTTTAGAGGTCAAGTGGGATGAGGTGTGGGGTCATCAACGTGGAGACAGGGTGGGGTAGAGAGGAGATGTGGGATGTGGAGGAGTCAGAGGGTAGATGAGGAGTGGCAGAGAATGAAATATGGAATATAAAAATGAATTACAAGTAAAATTAAGTTGAAAAAAAGAAACAAACACATGTGCTAATGTAGCCTCTATCATGCACAGGTATTTACCAAAACCTTCAGGACAATAGACGTGATATATCGGTTTTAATCAATAAAATATATCATAAATTTGTAGCTGATCTCACTGTAATGTTACATTTTCCAGTCAACTGTACTACAGTATATTCAACTATACATGGTATGCAACAATAATAATGATAAAAAAAGAGGCATGGGTCTTAGGAGGGCTTAGAGAGAGGGGTCTGTGGGATAGGCTGAAGGAAAGAGAGGCAAGGTATAAAGTGACATAATTTTATTTTAATTAAAATGCATAAAAATGAAAAAATAAAGGTAAAAGTATAAAATGTCAAACATAGCAAGTACATAACAGGAAAATAAATATTTGTAATATTTTAAAATAACTTTGTATTATACTGGACTTTAAAAGCTACATAGATATTTGAGTTCTGTCTCTGTCTAAAGAAAGTGCATCAAACAGAATGATTATGCTCTTTCTCATATACATATAGATGAGCATAATGAATAACCATTATAAATGATTATAAAATAGAACAGGCACTGTGGAAACCCACAGGACAGAGTCATCAATGAAGGGGAATCATGTTCAGAGGAAAAATGGGGGGGGGGGTGAGTTTTATATTCGGAAATCTAAGTAGTGATACTTACTACACAGCTCAATTTAAATGTCAGTGGTTAATTAACAATTAATGGTGCCAAATAATTCCTAGCATATTTGTAGTTATATAACAAACACAAGTTCTGTCCTTAAACTCTTCTGAAATTAAAATAAACAAATTATAATTTTAGATTGTTACAGGTTTTAACAATTGATAATTCACTTTTCCCCTCAAGATAATAAATGCATGATTTTAGAATGAATCCCAGAAATACAAAAAGTATGTGAAATACTAATGTACAGATAAAGCACAGTCTCACCAGAGATAACATTGCTAGTAATTGTCAAGTATTTTTTCATCAAAGAACCCACAATAGGACTGGACACTTTAATGTAGACTTTGTGTTCATTTTACACTTTGGGTGTTTGCCTTTCCCTGGAATACTTGAAATTTATTTTTTAGTTCCCTATTCAGGAAGACACCATTTTGTATCCATGTTTACCAGTTCTCATTGTGTGATATTTAATACCTCTCTTCTCTATTCAGATTTTCTCTGAATAAGGAGATTCAGTGCTTAACTTCTTTCCAAATCTAAACCTGAGGGACACATCATACACAACTACTTATTGTTAAAATCAGTACAAGATTTTTCTCTATTTTAAATGATGCTTAGAGATGAATTGAGTTTTCTTGGTTGTGGGCATGGTTCCATAATTGTACCAATCAATGGTACATAGGACCTGCTCTTTTTCAGAATGTTTAAGTTCCTGAGGCAGTGATTTATCATGCAATAATTATCTACTCAGTGGGAGGCAGTTCTGAGAATTCACTGCCAGCTTATTTCTATGACAGGAATTTTTTAACCATGTTAAGCACAGAATGATTTCTTCTGTAAAAAATATCTGTGACTTTCTTTTCACACATAGTTACTTCTCTGGAAATTTGTGAGTAATGCTGGAGAGAGTTCTTTTAATTGTGTCAAGAAGTCACGATACAGACTGTGAAAATGCTTGCCAGTATTTGACATTTTCTGTCTTTGTGAGCGAAACTGATTTGTTTATTAAGTGTTAGAGACAGGAATTACAAAGCAATGACACATGATAGGAAAAGTTGCCTGGCTCAGATTCATAGGGTTTTCTATATATTCAATATAAAATGTCTGGGTCATATTGTTTATTCATTCAAACCTTACTTTTGAAAATTATGTTGAGGGGATTCAAGAGTAAGGGAATAAATCATTCTGTTGGTAAAGTATTTGTATAGCAAACCAAAAGGTCTGAGTTGGCCTTGAGAAGCCTCAGAAAAAGTCTGGGTGTGGTTTATTCCTAGTTCAGGAAAGGGGGAGATGGGAAGATCCCTGGGGCTTGCTGGTCTTTAATGGTTAATCGACAAACCTCATGAAAATTGGTAACATAATTTAAATGATCAGAAGATATATTCTTTTTTTAAGTTGTTTTTAAAAGTATTTTTAATTAGATATTTTCTTTATTTACATTTCAAATGTTATCCCCTCTGAAAATCCCCTATCCTCTCTCCACCTCCCTCTCCTCCCCAATCCATCCACTCTCGCATCCTGGCCCAGGCATTCCCCTATACTGGGGTATAGAACCTTTACAGGACCAAGGGCCTCTCCTCCAATTGATGACTGACTAGGCCATCCTCTGGTACATATGTGAGTCCTTCTATATGTTTTCTTTGATTGGTGGTTTAGTCCCAGGGACCTCTAGGGTTACTGGTTAGTTCATATTGTTGTTCCTCCTAGGGGGCTGCAAACCCCTTCATCTCCTTGGGTCCTTTCTCCAGCTCCTTCTTTGGGGACCCTGTGCTCAGTCCAATGGATGACTATGAGCATCCACTTCTGAATTAGTCAGGCACTGGCAGAGCCTGTCAGGAGACAGCTATATAAGACTCCTGTTAGCAAGCTCTTATTGGCATCTACAATAGTGTCTGGGTTTGGTGATTGTTTATGGGATGGATCCCGAGGTGGGGCAGTCACTGGATGGTCATGCCTTCAGTCTCTGCTTAGAACTTTGTCTCTGTAACTCCTTCCATGGATATTTTGTTCCCCCTTCTAAGAATAATCAAAGTGTCCACACTTTGGTCTTTCTTCTTCTTGAGTTTCATGTGTTTTGCAATTTGTATCTTGGGTTTTCTGAGCTTCTGCGCTAATATCCACTTATCAGTGAGTACATATCATATGTGTTCTTTTGTGATTGGGTTGCCTCACTCAGGAGATTTCCATAGGAAAGGTGCAGTTGTAATAAATCTTGTCCTTCCAGAAAGTCTATATTAATGTAGACGACAGTTGTTTGCATATTTCTTAAATAGCAATCTCAATTTTTGATCTTTCCATGGAATGTTGACATCAAATATTCCCATGAGTTTGTCTGTCTAGTCTAGATATATAAATGTGTGTGTCCACTTCATGTTTGTTTCTGACTGGTCTCAAATATATGAATATATTCAGCATGTCTTGTTTATAGATTATTGACTTATATATTACTACTATGGTTAAAAACTTGGAACATCAGTAACAGGCTTAAAAGTAGTAACTCAGGGTTGGAGTCATTCTGGGCAACAACACATAGCATGAGCCAACCCAGAGAAACAGGGCCCTAAAGATGCCCCTAAATTGGGATAATATTTTATGTAATTGCTGTCTTAGAAACCAGACTTATAACAATGTTTAAAACATTTGTTTAAACCAATGTTTCTTTAATGATGTATTAAAAGTTGCAATGTTATGCATTTGTATACAAGAACTGGCACCCAACCTTTGAAACATGAAAATAATACATTTGATATTGGTTTGATTTTTCAAGAGAATTGATTGTTTGCAATGTTAGAAATTGGTTTTGGCTTCCAAAATTATGGTTATTGCAAAGGAAACTTTAAAAAATTATAGTTAAGGGGGCCGGTCAGCTTTTCTCTTAGACACATACATTTACAGTATCTTGTGCACTGTTATGGAATATTTTCATCAATTTTTTCACAGGATAGAGTTCTTAATCAATCCCCTTCTCATTAGACAACTTTTATAATATACCATAATTAAAATACCTTATATACCAGGAACCAAATAATCTAAGAATAATTGTATGTTAGCTTCATCGGGAGAATTGTCAAATTGCTTTTCCAAAAGATTCTTGCAATTTGCACCCCCCTTGAAGGCTATGGGAATCCTCATTTCTTCACTGCCTTACCAATTATGGGTACACGTTTTCTTTCAATCTTCACAGATAGAAAAGTAAATGTATTATCTTAACTGGCCACATTTTGAGTAATAACAAAAGTGTCTTTTTGTGCTTTACTGAATATTTGTGATTTTCAAAAATAAAAAAGTTATTGTAGAAAATTATAATTAAATATATATAAAGCTAATGGAACATTGGCAGTTTACAATTCAATCACAACCTTGACATTTTAATTCTCCTTTGATTGTCTTCTGAAGATACACTTGAAGATGTTTCTTATCATGATAAAAAAGCAAATCTCTGTTGCAGTGAATTATCACCTGAGCCCATGCAGCTCTAAAAAATCAGTTACCTAAAAGGGGGTAGGGGAAGTTGTATACTCCTATACATCCTTCACCACAAAGTTTTATTTTGTCTTTTTTAACCTTGGATGCTAAGAAACTCTCTGCTGCGGAGTGTCTTTGGCACCCTACCACTCAGCATATGTATGCCTAGATGAAATAGAAGGATACATTTACTAGCATGTGGCATGAAATAGAAGGATACACTTACTAGCATGTGGCATGAAATAGGATACACTTACTAGCCTGTGGCATGAAATAGAAGGATACGCTTACTAGCATGTGGCATGAAATAGAAGGATATGCTTACTCGCATGTGGCATGGAATAGAAGGATACTCTTACTAGCATGTGGCATGGAATAGAAGGATACGCTTACTAGCATGTGGCATGGAATAGAAGGATACGCTTACTAGCATGTGGCATGAAATAGAAGGATACGCTTACTAGCATGTGGCAGGTTCAGATTGGGCATTACTATGGGGAAGATGGCATGTTTGTGTGTTATTCTCAGGACTTTGAAGGAGCATGGCACCTACCAGAGTGATGAGAGGACAAAGAATGATGCTGATTGTGAGCTTGCTGAGTGCCCTGGCGATGGTGACAGGGACATTGTATTTGGCATCTATTCCTGACACAACTTTGCTTGCCCATACTGAATGAGCTGCCTTGCCTCAAGCTTTTAGACCTTGTCGGACAGAGAACATGAAACTAAAACTGCCTTCAAAAAATTAATCAAATAGAGAATTTGTTATAATGACCCTCCTCTTTCCTTTAGTATGTCCAATTATTTTGATTCAGTCATGGACTGGTATGGAAATTAATCCAATATTGGAAAAAAGGAAATGACTGGGCATTTGGGGGGCTAGGTGGGAAATTTCAGAGACATATTGAAAATTGTCAGCTGCATTGCATGATGTTAAATTTGCAGTGGATATTTGGGACAGGATCTGGGTTTCTAACAATGACAGGATCCAGATTTCAAACAAATGCTACTGTGCATATTAAGACTCCTAATCTTTATTAATTGGTCATATTAAAATTACTTTTGCCTCTTCTACAATATTTAATGTAAGTTGTATTGATTATACACTTTCTAATTATGTTAGTGTACTAAAATTTGGCATGTCTGTTATGGTGGTCTATCAACCAGCTTTTGTTTTATTGACTGTGACTATGACTGGACCTTGGTGTATTCTGGAAAAAAAGCTTACAAATATTGGAAGAAGTGAGGCAGGATTTAAGGAGAAACAAGATGGTAGGGTTTGATTATTGCTGGTATAGCAGCTTTGGTTACAATAATAACAAGCACCACTGCATCTACAACTGCTTTGACACAAGAAGTTAAGACAGCCACTTTTGTTAATCATTTCACAAAAAAAATGTTACTAATGCTCTGAGTATTCAAGAAGATTTAGGTAGTTGGTTTGAACAACAAATTGATACTCTTTATACTACTATTCAAATTATCGGAGAGGAGGTTCAGAGTTTAGGAGTAAAGAGCAATCTCAAGTGTCATGATAAATATCAATGGATTTATTTCACTTCTAAAATTTACAACGACATTCACGATAATTGGGAGGAAATACAAAGACACCTGCAGGGTATTTGGCATAATTCTAACACTTCTCTGGATATTTTAAGTTTGTATATTGAGATTATAAACTTAAAGAATGCTGCTCCTGCTTTGCTGAGTTTTGATGCTGCTGATACTTCTGATGAAATTATTCGTGGCTTAAGGTCATTATTTCCATCTTAGTGAAGCTTCAAGAATGGCTTATATAGTTTGGCCCTTCTTGTCCTTGGAATACTTGTATTTCTGTCCATTTTTATAAAACTTGCCTTCAACAGCATCAACATGTTGGCAGCCAAAATACATGGCTTGAAATTAAAAATGGATCTCTAGACAAAACCATTAGTTTAACAGGCTGACAGTCAATGACAGGTAAGATTCTGCATAGAACCTTACCAACATAAGACAAAAGTACATTGCCCTATAGATGGAACAACAATATGAACTAATCAGAACCCCCAGAGCTCACGTTTCTAGCAGCATATGTATTAGAATTTGGCCTTGTTGGCCATTACTGGGGAAGAAAGGCCCTAGGTCTAGCAATGTTTGTAAGCCCCAGTACAGGGGGATTTCTATCTCCAGAGTTGTTCCCCTTTGTGATTTCTTTATTGTTTCTACTTCCATTTTTAGATCTTGGATGGTTTTGTTCAATTCCATCACTTGTTTGATTGTGTTTTTCTGTAATTCTTTAAGGGATTTTTGTGCTTCTTCTTTAAGGACTTCTACCAGTTTAGCAGTGTTTTCCTATAAACTTTGAGATATTTTTGTGCTTCCTCTTTAAGGACTTCTACCTTTTTAGCAGTATTCTCCTGTATTTCTTTAAGTGAGTTATTAATGCTCCTCTTAAAATCCTCTACCAGCATCATGAGATATGATTTTAAATTCAAATCTTGCTTTACGGGAATGTTGAGATATCCAGAACTTGCTGTGTTTGGAGTACTGGGTTCTGATGATGCAGAGTGTTCTTGGTTTCTGTTAGTAAGTTTCTTACGTTTGCGGTTTGCCATCTGGTAATCTCTGTTGTTAGATGTTCTAGCTGTCTCTGGCTGGAGCTTGTTCCTCCTGTGATTCTGTTAGCCTCTGTCAGCACTCCTGGGAAAAACAACTCTCTCCTGATTCCCAATGGTCAGAGCACTCTCTGCAGGCAAGCTCTCCTGTTGCAGGGAAGGTGCACAGAGCTCTGCTGCTAGGATATGCCTTCTGGCTGAAAGTGAAAGCTGGAAGGGACCCTGTCCAAGAAGCTCTGTTGCTTCTGATGCCCATGAGCTCTCCTGCATGGACTGGTCTCTGAGATATCTGGGATACAAGATGGCAATTTCACCGAGTACCGGGGTCAGAGCCCTCCTTGGAGGCTGACTGTCCTCTGGTGGGGAAGGTGCCCAGAAGTCTGGGTCTCAGCTCCACCTCCTGGCTGAGGATAAAGGCCTGAAGGGACCCTGTCCAAGAAGCTCTGTTGCTTCTGTGGCCTGCGTGCTCCTCTGACTGGACTGGTTTCTGAGACCCAGGATACAAGATGGCTCTCTCACCTGAGTTCCCCGGGGTCAGAGCCCTCTCTGAAGGCCAACTCTCCTCAGTGATCCTAATATCCTGAGTTTGCTAGGGTGCCTACTACATGGAGAGTCCTCTGAGGGACCGTGAGACCATCCACTGACCAGTATAAACCCCAGCCACTGGTCTAGCAGGTTTCCTGCGTCACTTTTCCTGCAGGCATAGGCCCCTGCTGCTTGTTTTGGAACAGATGTGGCATTCCACGCACCAGTGATCCCCAGATCCTTGGTGTGCTAGGGCACCTGCAGTATGGAGAGTCTATGGGGACCATGGGACCATCCACCGAGTTCGTGCCCAAGATGGCCTGGCAACACTTGAATCTTAACTCTTGCATATATCAGATAAGTATTTCACTCCTGAGCTACATCCTAAAGCCATCGTTGAGTTTCTTGCTTCTACATAAGTGATATTTCTCCATTGGGGATCAGGTTAATTTTTTTTCAGTAAGTCAAAAAGTTTAATATAAAGTACAGGTTAAATGTAGATTTGAGCATGCCCACAGGAAAACTAAGTTTTTAACTTTAGTTGTTTATCCATGAAGAAATAAAGCTTACATTATGTCATTTGCACAGGAAGATTATTCAGTTGGTCAAAAGTCCAATGTAAAAAGTGCAAGTAGCATATTTATTGTGTTTACACAGAAATAGATGAAATATTCATATTATTTTAAAAGCAACATGAGAGTATACAAGCTAGGAATAATGAAGAATTTGTATCTTTCCTGAACTGTAACCTTCTCAAGTCCAGCCTAGAGAAGCTCTTAACCAGAAGACTTGAGATTAGGGTGTCTAGTGTCTGAATGATTTCTTCTTGATCCTCATGGTTATAAAAAAAGAGTTAAATTTTGTGGTCTTGTAAGTTGTGCAATTTTAAGTATAATAATTGGTATTAGCCTTCTGAGAACATGGCAGTATGGATACAAGGTAAAGTAAATGATAGCAATTTTAGAGAATTCTCCAGGTTTCCTCATTTGATATTGGTGGGTGAACTGCAGTTATTGAATCAGAATGACTTGATTTGAAGTTTAAATCGACAGCTTATTGACATTAATTTTTAAAGGTTGCTTTTTTCATAAATTACTGGTAATAGTTTTGAATTTAGATCCTATTGAACATGAGATAGTGTTTGTATGACTATAATGGTGTCTAGACTGCAACAAGCAGAAAATAGGTATTAGGGATCATCATTACTGTCTTTAATGTCAGTGTTAGGTCAGGAACTGTGCCAAGGATCAGCACTGCTTTCACGGTCTCACTGTGTTTAGCACTGGCAACTACCCATCAGCTAAACGATCACAAAGGAAGGATGGGTGTATATATATATATATACACCCATATAGGATAATTTATAGATCCCTGCTTCTAGATATCCTCGTATCTGCCTAGGACACAGCATAACTTCTTATACAAAGTTGCACATAATTTTAAAGCTGCAGTGACATTCAGCATCGAAGAAATGTAGTTAAACAAGGAACAGACTTCCAAAGCATCATGTGAATTAATTTAAAAAAAAAAAAACAACACATTGAGATAAATGGAAATTATCAATAAGAGAAAGTGGATCCATCTGGAAAAAAGGACCTGAGAAATATTAGCCTGACATTAAAAGCTGTCTATAGAAAAAGCCATGAATAGAGCAGAAATGTAGACAACAGAATCTAAGGGGAAAATGTAAGGAAGATAAAAAGATTGAAAACTGTTATGAGAGTAGCTAGAGTTTCACAGGAAGGTTTAAAGCAGTAGTTTAACTAGCTCAGCTTTTTGGTTGGCAACCAGAAAACAGCCTCAGATATTAGCAGGCCTGACAAGCATGAAGTTGCAATGAATGTGTATTCACAGACTATTTGGGGCTAACTGATGCAGTTATTTCACAAGAGATTTAAAAGAACATTGGAGGTGAAATTGAGAATATTGTACACATAGGAAATTTTATGGTTTATCATGATATTTACTCATAGCCATAACATATAAAACTGTTGTAAACTGTACTCAAAATCTTTCAAAATTGTTTAAATTGTTCTTCTTTTATATATATATATATATATAAAATCACATCAGATTAGAAATGTGTGGAAAGGATACTTCTCAGCATTCACTTTTATTTCCCTGAAGCCAATTCTACTTGCATGCCAAGTAGATGTTGGAAATTTTCCATTGACTATTACACAAATTTCAAAAAGCCAATGCATTGAATCAGAGGATAGTTTATGGCCCATTAACAATACATTCGCTTCTCAGAACTGTAAACACGGCCTTATGGATCTTAATGTAATTGTTTAGGATGAGTGTGTTGGCAAGAAGTGTTGGAGTCTGTTAACACAGTCTGGAAAGCAACATGTTTTAAGCAAATCTGCAAAATGTTACCAACTCATTAAGCTAAGAGCTTTATGGCTCAGTGTTCTAAAGCAATTTTATAAGACTCTGAACAAAGCTGTATATTCATTTATGATATGCCATGATTGATGTGTGTGCAGTAGGAGTTGCTGTCTTTGTCAAATTATGCTAGTATGTCATTATATTGTTAAGTTTTGCCTACAAATACTTATTGCATCCTGAACACAAGTAAATAGTGCAGAAAGGCATTCTATGCACATCCCATGGAATACATATTGCTCTATTTAAGCATAGTATGTAAAACATACTTCAAATGCCACATTCTATATATGCAATATAAGTCTTAATAGATTCCCAATCTCCTACACAGTCTTTTAAATTTAGTTTGTCCTTGATACCTAGAATTAGATAGGTGGTTGTAAGAGATTCTGCAGTCTAGCCCAGTAGTCCGTGAACCAGCACAGTCTATAGCTACCCAAGTGAACAGATTAAAGTTCTGTACTTGCAATGCCAGCTTTCATGATTCAAATGCAAAATTCTAAGTTTCAAAAGACAAAGAAAACACAATTTAAGCAGGCATAGATCTAACTCTAAATACTGAAAATTTCAGTAATCTTTCATTTGCTGCCTTAGTACTTCAGTCTTTTTTTTTCTTTCTTACTTTCTTTTATTTTTCTTTTCTTTTATTGGATATTGTCTTTATTTACATTTCAAATGTTATCCCCTTTCTCAGTTTCCCCTCTGGACTATCCCAATCCCATTCTCCTCTCCATGCTTCTATGATGGTGTTCCCCCATATAACCTCCAACTCCCACCTCCCTACCATGTCATTACACTAGAGTGGGGCATCTAGCCTTTAGAGGACCAAGGGCCTCTCCTCCCATTAATGCCTGGACAAGGCCATCCTTTGCTACATATGCTGCTGGAGCCATGGGTCCTTCCATGTGAACTCTTTGGTTGGTGGTTTAGTCCCTGGGAGCTCTTAGGGGTGGGAGTGGGGCAGTTAGTTGATATTGTTTGTTCTTCCTATGGAGTTGCAAATCCCTTCAGCTCCTTCAGTCCTTTCTCTAACTCTTCCACTGGAGACCCCATGCTCAGTCCAATGATTGGCTGTGAGCATCTGCCTCCATATTTGTCAGGCTTTGACAGAGCCTCTCAAGAGACCGCTATATCAGGCTCCTTTTATCAAGCACTTCTTGGTGCCCACAATAGTGTTTGCTTTTGGTGACTGTATATGCGATGGATCCCCCGCTGGGGCTGTCTCTGGATGTCATTTCCTTCAGTCTCAGCTCCAAACTTTGTCTCTGTATTTCCTCCTGGGAGTATTTTGTATCCCTTTCTAAAAAGGACCGAAGTATTAACACTTTGGTCTTCTTGAGTTTCATGTGGTCTGTGAATTATATTGTGGTTATTCCAAGTTTTGGGCTAATAATCACTTAAGAGTGAGTACATATCATGTGTGTTCTTTTGTAATTGGGTTACCCCACTCAGGATGATATTTTCTAGTTCCATCCATTTGCCTAAGAATTTCATGAAGTTATTGTTTTTAATAGCTAAACAGTACTTCATTATGTAAATGTACCACATTTTCTGTATCCATTCCTCTGTTGGGGAACATCTGGGTTGTCTCTAGCTTCTGGCTATTATAAATAAGACTGCTATAAACATAGTGGTTCATGTGTCCTTATTAAATTTTGGAGCATCTTTTGGGTATACACCCAGAAGTGGTATTGCCAGGTCCTTAGGTAGTATTATGTCCAATTTTCTGAGAAACCTCCAGACTGATTTCCAGAGTGGTTGTACCAGCTTGCAATCCCACCAACAATGGAGGAGTGTTCCTCTTTCTCCATATCCTCTCCAGCATCTATCTGCTGTCACCTGAGTTTTTGATCTTAGCCATTCTGACTGGTATGAGGAAGAATCTCTGTGTTGTTTTGATTTGCATTTCCGATTTCTTTTTTTTTAATTTCCATTAATTGTATTGTTTTATTAAATTTAATATTTTTTATCAATTAGTTTTTATTAAATATTTTCTTAATTTACATTTCAAATGTTATCCCGAAAGTCCCCCCCCGCCCTGTTCCCTGCCCACCCACTCCTACTTCTTGGCCCTGGCGTTCCCCTGTATTGGGGTATATAAAGATTACAATACCAAGGGGCCTCTCCACCCAATGATGGCCGACTAGGCCAACCTCTGCTACATGTAGAGCTAGAGACACATGTTCTGGGGGTTCTGGTTAGTTCATATTGTTGTTCCTCTTCTAGGGTTGCAGACCCCTTCAACTCCTAGGGTTCTATCTCTAGCTTCTCCATTGTGGGCCCTGTGTTCCATCATATAGATGATTATGAGCATCCACTTCTGTACGAGACAGCTATATCAGGTTCCCTTAAGTAGGCACTAGCTGTCCTATGCAATAGTGTCTGAGTTTAATGACTGATTATGGGATGGATTCCGCCCTGGTGGGGTAGTCTCTGTATGGTCCATCCTTTCATCTTAGCTCTAAACTTTGTCTCTGTAACTCCTTTCATGGGTATTTTGTTTCCTCTTCAAAGGAGGAATGAAGTATCCACGCGCTGGTCTTCCTTCTTGATGTTCTTGTGTTTTGCAAATTGTATCTTGGGTATTCTAAGTTTCTGGGCTAATATCCATTTATCAGTGAGTGCATATCCAATGACTTCTTTTGTGATTGGGTTACCTCACTAAGGATTATATCCTCCAGATACATCCATTTGCCCAAGAATTTCATGAATTCATTTTTTTAATAACAATTTCCCTGATTTCTAAGGATATTGAACATTTCTTTAGGTGCTTCTCTGCCATTAGATATTGCTCAGTTAATAATTCTTTGTTTAGCTCTGTACCCCATTTTTTAATAGGGTTAGTTGATTTTCTGGTGTCTAACTCCTTGAGTTCTTTGTATTTGATATTTGATATTTGTCCTCTAGAGGATGTAGGTTTGGTAACAATCTTCTCCAAATATGTTGGTTGCAGTTCTGCTCTAAATTTGCCTCATAGAAACTTTGCAATTTTTTGAGATCCCATTTGTCTATTGTTGATCTTAGAGCATAAGCCATTGGTGTTCTGTTCCAGAAAAATTTCCCTGTGCCCATGCATTCAAGGCTCTTCAAGACATTCTATTCTGTAAGTTTCAGTGTATCTGGTTACATGTTAAAGTTCTTGTTCCACTAGGACTCAAGCTTTGTACAAGGAGATGACATGGATCGATTTTCATTCTTACACATGTTTGACCTCCAGTTAAACCAGCACCAGTTGTTGAAAGTGCTGTCTTTTTTCTCATTGGATAGTTTTAGCTTTTTTTTGTCAAAGATCAAGTGACCAAAGGTGTGGGAGTTCATTTCTGGGTCTTGATTTCTATTCCACTGATATACCTGCCTATCTCTGTACCAATACCATACAGTTTTTTTTATCACTTTTGCTCTGTATTGCTGCTTGAGCTCTGGTATGGTGATTTCCCCAGAAGTTTTTTATTGTTGAGAATATTTTCACTATCCTGGGTTTTTCGTTATTCCAAATGAAGTTGGAAATTGCTCTATTTAACTCTATGAAGAATTGAGTGGGAATTTTGATGGGGATTGCATCAAATCTGTATATTGCTTTTATCAAGATGGCCAATTTTACTATATTAATCCTGCCAATCCATGAGCATGGGAGGTCTTTCCATCTCCTGAGATCTTTGATTTCTTTCTTCAGAGACTTTAAGTTTTTGTCATAGAGATATTTCACTTACTTGGTTAGAATCACACCAAGGTATTTTATATTATTTGTGACTATTGTAAAGGGTGTCACTTCCCTAATTTCTTTCTCAGTTTATGTTTTGAATGAAGCAAGGCTATTGATTTGCTTGAATTAATATTATATCAGGCCATTTTGCTGAAGTTGTTTATCAGCTTTAGCAGTTCTCCACTGGAATTTTGGGTCAATTAGGTAAACTAACAAACAGTGATATTTTGACTTCTTCCTTTCTAATTTGTATCCCTTTGAACTCCTTTTGTTGTCTAATTGCTCTGGCTTGGTCTTTGAGTTCTATATTGAATAGGCAGGGAGAGAGTGGGCAGCCTTGTCTAGTTCCTGATTTTAGTGGAATTGCTTCAAGTTTTTCTCCATTTAGTTCGAGGTAGGCTACTGGTTTGCTGTATATTGCTTTAACTATGTTTAGGTATGGGCCTTAAATTCCTAATTTTTCCAAGAATTTTACCATGAAGGGGAGTTGAATTTTGTCAAATGCTTTCTCAGAATCTAATGAGATGACCATGTGTGGTTTTTTGTTTTTTGTTTTTGTTTTTGAGGTTGTTTATATAGTGGATTACATTGATGGATTTCCATATATTGAATATCCCCTCATCACTGGGTTGACTTAGTCATGGTGGATAATCATTTTGAAGTTTTTTTGGATTTGGTTTGCAAGAATTTTTTTGAGAATTTTTTGCATCTATATTCATAATGGAAATTGGTCTGAAGTTTCTGTTCTTTGTTGGGTCTTTGTGTGGTTTAGTTATAAGCATAATTATGGCTTCATAGAATGAATGAATTGGGTAGTGTTCCTTCTGTTTCTATTTCGTGGAACAGTATGAAGAGTGTTGATATTAGGTTTTCTTTGAAGGTCTGATAGAATTCTGCACTAAACCCATCTGGTTCTGGGCATTTTTTAGGTTAGTAGTCTTGTAATGACTACTTGTATTTCGTTAGAGGTTATGGGAATATTTAGATGGATTATTGATCCTGATTTAACTTTGTTACCTAGTATCTGTATTGAAATTTGTCGATTTAATCCAGATTTTCCAGTTTTGTTGAGTATAGAGGGGTTTTTTGTTTGTTTTTCAAAATCTGATTTTTTTTTTTTTTTGCATTTCCTAAGGTTTGTTTTTTTCCTTTTCATATCTGATTTTGTTAATTTGGATACTGTTTCTGTGTTCTCTGGTTAGTTTGGCTAAGGGTTTATCTATCTTGTTGATTTTCTCAAAGGACCAGCTCCTTGTTTTGTTGATTCTCTGTATAGTTCTTTTTATTTCTACTTGGTAGTTTTCAGATCTGAGTTTGATTATTTCCTGCTGTCTATTTCTCTCGGGTGTATTTGCTTCCTTTTGTTCTAGAGCTTTCAGGTGTGTTGTCAAGCTGCTAGTATGATTTCTGCATATTTGGAGGCATTCAAAGCTATGAGTTTGTCTCTTAGTAATGGTTTCATTGTGTCTCATATGTTGGGGTATGTTATGCATTCATTTTCATTAAACTCTAAAATGTCTTTAATTTCTTTCTTTATTTCTTCCTTGACCAAGTTATCATTGAGTAGAGTGTTGTTCAGCTTACATGTGTATGTGGGCTTTTTATTGCTTTTGTTGTTATTGAAGACAAGCCTTAGTCTGTGGTGATATGAACAGATGCATGCAATTATTTCAATCTTCTTGTATCTGTTATGACCTGTTTGTGACTGGTTATATGTTTAGTTTTGTAGAAGGTATAATGGGATGCTGAGAAGATGGTATATTCTTTTGTTTTAGGATAAAATGTCCCATAGACATCTGTTAAATCCATTTGTTTCACATTTTTTTTCTTTCCTTTCTTTTTTTTTCCTTTTGGCTTTGTAGAAACAAAACTCAAGAAGGTTTTAGTTAACCAATCAGATGTTTGTGTCAATAATTTCTCATTTTACAAGATGCCAATATAATAATTTCAGAACCAATTGATAAAATATGTCCACCTAGATTAGCCAAATTATCCCATTTATGCTGTGCTTTATGATATCATAATTGCCTGTGGCTATTTAAAGCCATGCTGGTCCAGGTTCTTCTTCCTATCTGTCCGTTTCCATCTTGACTTCTTCCTCTTTCCTGAGATGCTCTCTGTCTCTGCCACTCTTAGCTCTGACTCCCTTTTTCCCCCGTCCAATCACAGGCCTCCTGCTGCCCTAATATTTTTGTGTGATTGGACAGGGAAATCCTTTCATATATCACCCTTTCTGTCTAAATAAAAAATAAAACAACTTTTCTTTCAAAATATAAATTGAGAACCACTATTACCATTTTGTAATTATAAGATAGAAGATAGACCTAACACCAAGTCCATCATTTTTTATTCATTCAGATAGAACATCATCATCTATCCTAAATTAAAAGACTGATGATTCAACCAGATTTATATCTTGGCTTTATATTGTATCCCATCTGAAAACCATCCTATCAAATCTGTTCTCTAAAAGTAAATAGCTTGGATTGGCTAGGAGACTATAAGTAGTTTTTCAAACCTGTCAGAAGTCTGGGAATGGCTAATGTTAACAGAAAACATATAGGAAGCTTAACACAGCTTCCACAACTGAGACAAATTGTCGAGAGAGCTGCCTATCTATACAGTACCAGTTAGTCAGTAAGTTGGAGCATCTGTCTCTTTTAAGCCTTTTGGTGAAGGATCATTTGACAGACCCTAGAGAAATAAGAAATTAAAGAGTAGCCTATTCTGTTTCAGCAGAACTAAGATATCCTAACCTGTAAATTGTATCCTTTTTCTGAACAGAATTTTGTCTGCACATGAAATGAGGCAATTCTTGCCTAGTGGCTGTCTCGTCACAACTGAAGCAACTCCAATGATACTCAATTTCTTCTTCAAATACAAGTAAAGGCTATGCTGTCAGGAGCAGACTTGTCTCAACAACAAGTGAATAAATAACATTCTGTGGATTTCTCACATTTTTGAAATGTATGTAAAGTAATCTGGGCTGTTCTCCATTAACTACTCTCAGCTATTTCTAATTAAAATATCTGAAAACACCTTAACAATACACTCAGAGCTATGACTTTGCTATTTGGCACTTAACTCACAAGTGTAAACATCTCAGATCAGTTTATAATAACAGTTATAGAGGGACTGAGTCTAAACCTTTACATCTAAAATCTTTTTTATCAATAGAAGAAATTTAAACCAATGAAAACCTTGGTCTTGCATCTAAATATATTCTGTCCCCAAATAAGAAATTATGACTTCTTAGTAACAATTAAAATGATTTCTACATAATGAGATTATGGCTATACAATCAAATCTAGCTATTCTTCCCTGTTCCAGTTATGACCATTTCTACATTCCCTAGAACTACAACCTATAATAACCCCCTCCAGCCTCAAAACCCAGAGACCTGGCTTGACGACTCTTCATAAATTCTTCAAGCTAAATATGGGCAATGAGATATTTTGAAAGGGGAGGGAAGAGTAGGGAAAACAGGAGAGTTGTTTGGCCTTAAGAAGGCCACACCAACAATTGATTTAGTCTCTGAAGTCTGTGTCTTAACTGGATCCAGGTGAAAGTCCAGGATTTCGGGAGTTCAAGCAGGTCAGTCCAGCATGTCTGATGAGGAGATTCCCCAAAGCTGTACATTCTGTAATATACAAATCTCAAAACAAAATTTTAGTGTCATCAAGATATATTTTTTATTTGATTCTCTGGAATCTAGTCCTCTGGAAGTCTCCCTTTATCACATCAGATCCATATAACTGTGGAAGGTGTAAATACCCTAATCACCTTTTCTAAAAATGCAAAGACAAGACCTTTCTTCCAAATCAATATATCCTAGTGCCAGTAATCAGAAAACCCTCTCTCCCAGAGGAATAGTATAACCACAAAACTCAAAATCACACCGATTTTGAAAATTAAAACAATCCAAAACAAATGAAATAAACTAAAATACTGTATTAGGCCTTATCTATTTTTCCAAGCAGGGATATATAACCCAAGATTCCCATGGAGCCCATGTTAGACAGAATTAGAGTTTCCTGTAAAGCGTAATAGAGCAATATAGCTTTCTTTTTATACCACCTATCTGTTGATCTCTCTACCTGGAGCCACAGACATTAATAATTAATACCTGATCAAAATAGGCAATGATCATTACTGCACTCGCTACTTTGGAGTCAGTGACTAATATTCCCTATCCTAGTTCCAAACCACTGCCGAAATTCCACGTGTGATTCGGACAGAATCTGTGTATAAATCTATCCTAAATTCAAATAATCCCAGCTTTTTAATTCATAGTTCAATCCCTCTGTCCTAAAAAGTAGGCAACTTCATTCTTCTCCTAACTCAGAGCAGCCTGCAATATACCATAGCAAAGGACCCGAGAGCCTGCTTTGTTTCAAATAACATGCTTGAGTCATGTGACACATCTAGTGCTACCTTCCTCTCATTTAGAAAATGAAATTAACTCTCAGGCTACTAATCTTAAATTTCTAGTGGAATCGTGCCCAACATGTTGGTTTGGCACCTGTTGCAGGAAATATTTAAAAATGTCCAGCAGGCTTCCCGTGCTACTGCCAGCAACTTTCCACCTGGAGCAGTCCTACTTGGCTACTCTCTGCCCACCAACTCCTTGGTGGGGCTGGAGCTCCCAAGTTCCCTTCACTGCCATGCCAGCCCCACACAATGACCATCCACTCTGCAGTCAGATGCCACAACACCCATTTACCCAGTAGAAACAAAACTATAGATAGAAGCTTTTGATGAACCAATAAGACTTTTGCATCAATAAATCCTAACTTCACAAGATGCCAATTCAATAATTTTAGAACCAATTGATAAAGGTAAAAGCTGCCCACCTACATTAAGACAAATTATCGCAATCATTCTATCCTGTATAATATTTTAACTACCTGTGGCTATTTAAAGCCTTGAAGGTTCAGGTCCTTCTTCCTGTCAGTCTGTTTCCATCTTGGCTTCTCAGGTTCACAACTTCTGTTAGTTTCACTGTGTCTCTGTTTAGTTTCTGTTTCTATGATCTGTCCATTGATTACAGTAGGGTGTTGAAGTCTCCCACTATTATTGTGTGAGGTGCAATGTGTAGTTTGAGCTTTAGTAAAGTTTCTTTTGTAAATGTGGGTTTTCTTGCATATATATATAGCATAGATGTTGAGAATTGAGAGTTCCTTCTTGGTAGATTTTTCCTTTGATGAGTATGAAATATCTGTCCTTCCTTATCTTTTTTGATAACTTTTGGCTCAATGATTCCTTGGTCAAGGATGAAATAAAGAAAGAAATTAAAGACTTCTAGAGTTTAATGAAAATGAGGCCACAACATACCCAAACTTATGTAACACAATGAAGGCAGTCCTAAGAGGAAAACTCATAGCCCTGAGTGCCTGCAAAAAGAAACTAGAGGGGGCATACACTAGCAGTCTGATTACACACCTAGAAGCTCCAGAACTAAAGGAAGCAAATTCACCCAAGAGGAGTGGGCGGCAGGAAACAATCAAACTCAGGGCCAAAATCAACCATGTGGAAACAAAAAGAACTATTCAAAGAATCAACCAAACCAGGAGCTGGTTTTTGAGAAAATCAACAAGATTGATAAACCCTTAGCCAGACTAACTAGAGGGCACAGGTACAGTATCCTAATTAACAAAATCAAAATGAAAAAGGAAACATAACAACAAAACCTGAGGAAATGCAAAAAAAATCATCAGATCCTACTACAAAAGGCTATACTCAACAAAAATGGAAAACCTGGATGAAATGGACAACTTCCTAGAGAGATACTAGATACCAAAGTTAAACCAGGATCAGATTAACAATCTAAACAGTCCCATTTCTCCTAAAGAAATAGAAGCAGTCATCAATTGTCTCCCAACCAAAAAAAAGCCCAGGACCAGATGGGTTTAGTGCAGAGTTCTATCAGACCTTCAAAGAAGACCTAATTCCAACTCTCCTCAAACTATTCCACAAAATAGAAACAGAAGATACTCTACCCACAGTTTCAGTGACAGACATATATATCAATGGAATAGAATTGAAGACCCAGAAATGAATCCACACACCTATGTTCACTTGATCTTTGACAAGGGAGCTAGAAACCATCCAGTAGAAAAAAGACAGCCTTTACAACAAATAGTGCTGGCACAACTGGCAGTTATGTAGTAGAAAGCGAGTTGATCCATTCTTATCTCCTTGTACAAAGCTCAAGTCTAAGTGGATCAAGGACCTCTAAATAAAACCAGAGACACTGAAATTTATAGAGGAGAAAGTGGGGAAAACCCTTGAAAATATGGGCACAGGGGAAAAATTCCTAAACACAACAGCAATGGCTTGTGCTGTAAGATTAGGAATTGACAAATGGGACCTTACAAAATTGAAAAGCTTCTGTAAGTTAAAAAACACTGTCAATAAACAAAAAGGCCACCAACAGATTGGGAAAAGATTTTTAACAATCCTAAATCTCATTGGGAACTGATATCCAATATATACAAAGAGATCAAGAAGCTGAACTCCAGAAAAACAAATAACTCCATTAAAAATGGGGTACATGCCGGACGTGGTGGCGCACGCCTTTAATCCCAGCACTTGGGAGGCAGAGGCAGGTGGATTTCTGAGTTCGAGGCCAGCCTGGTCTACAAAGTGAGTTCCAGGACAGCCAGGGCTACACAGAGAAACCCTGTCTCGAAAAAAACGGAAAAAAAATAAAAATAAAAATGGGGTACAGAGCTAAACAAATAATCCTCAACTGAGGAGTACCGAATGTCTAAGAATCACCTGAAAAAAATGTTCAACATCCTTAATCATCAGGGAAATGCAAATCAAAACAACCCTGAGATTCCTCATCATACCAGTCAGAATGGCTAAGATCAAAAATTCAGGTGTCAGCAGCTGCTGATAAGGATGTGGAGAAAGATTACTCCTCCATTCCTGGTGTGATTGCAAGCTTGTACAACCGCACTGGAAGTCAGTCTGGTGATCTCTCAGAAAATTGGAGATAGTACTACCAGAGGATCCACCAATACCTCTCCCAGAAGATGTTCCAACTGGTAATAAGAACTCATGCTCCACTATGTTCATAGCAGCCTTATTTATAATAGCCAGACGCTGGAAAGAAACCAGATGTCCCTCAACAGAGGAATGGATAAAGATAATGTGGTACATATACACAATGGAGTACTACTCTGCTATTATAAACAATGAATTTATGAAATTCTTGGGCAAATGGATATATCTGGAGGATATCATCCTTAGTGAGGTAACCCAATCACAAAAGAAGTCACTAGATTTGCACTCACTGATAAGCATATATTAGCACAAAATCTTAGAATACCCAAGATACAATTTGCAAAACACAAGAAAACCAAGAAGAATGAAGAGCAGCGTGTGGATTCTTCATTCCTCCAAAATACCCATGAAAGGAGTTACAGAGACAAAGTTTGGAGCTAAGACAAAATGATGGACAATCCAGAGACTATCCCACCTGGAGATCCATCCCATAATCAATCACCAACTCAGACACTATTAAATAGGACAGCAAGAGTTTGCTGAAGGCACGCTGACATAATTGTCTCCTATGACGCTATGCCCGTGCCTGGCAAATACAGAAGTAGATGCTCACACTCATCTATATGATGGAACACAGGGCCCCCAATGGAGAATCTAGAAAAAGTATCCCAGGAGCTGAAGGGGTCTGCAACCCTATAAGAGGAACAACAATATGAACTAACCAGAACCTCCAGAGCTCATGTCTCTAGCTGCATATGTAACAGAAGATGGCCTAGTTGGCCATCGTTGGGAAGAGAGGCCCCTTGGTATTGCAAACTTTATATGCCCCAATACAGGGGAATGCCAGTGCCAATAATTGGGCGTGGGTGCGTAGGGGAGCAGTGTGGGGGGAAGGTAGAGGGAACTTTCGGGATAGCATTTGAAATGTAAATTAAGAAAATATCTAATAAAAATATTAAAAGCAAAAAAAAATAAGAAGTGAGACTTTCTCTTGGTAGATTATTCCTTTGATGAATATGAAGTATCCTTCTGTATCTCACTTGATTACTCTTGGTTGAAAATCTATTTTATTTGATATTAGGGTGGCTATTTCATCTTTATTTTGGGGATCATTTGCTTGGAAAAATTTTCCAGCATTTACTCTGAGGAAGTGTCTGTTTTTGTCACTCAGGTGCATTTCCTGTATGTTACAAAATGCTAGGTCCTGTTTACATATCCAATCTATTAGTCTATGTCTTTTATTGGGGAGTTGAATCCTTTGATGTTAAGAGATATTAAGGAATAATTATTGTGACTTCTTGTTAATTTTGTGGTTAGAGGTGGAATTATGTTTGGCTATCTACTTTTGAAATTGTTGAAAGAATATTACTTTCTTGCTTTTGCTAGGGTGTAGTTTCCTTCCTCATGTTGGAGTTTTTCCATTTATTATCCTATGTAGGGCTGGATTTGTGGAAAGATATTGTGTAAATTTGGTTTTGTCATGGAATATCTTTTTTTTCCATCTTTGCTAATTGAGAGTTTTGCTGGGTATAGTAGCTTGGGCTGGCATTTATGTTCTCTTAGGTTCTGTATGAACCTACACATTATTAGTAGTGGAGGATGTGAGATGGTATGCTGGTACAATAGGTGCTTGAAGGTAGAATAGATGAAATCCACTCAAAATTTGTAATGGGGACAATGATAGAGAACTGGCTTCTTAATTGAAACTAATTTTAAATAACTAAAATATAATTGTTGATTTAACATTTTAATATCATATACATCGTTAAGATTTACACTCTTAAATTATATTTCTTCTCAGATATAAAATTTGAGGATGAGTGAAATACTTCTATTGAGTTATTGGTACTTGTAGTGGATATCCCTGGTGCTGTTAGTATTTTGATGTTAATTCATCTTCTCTAAGAGGGGTTGTCTGAACAAGGAGAAGTGAATCACATACTCAGGACTTCATGTTACCTTTCTAATGAATAAAGAACCCCATCACTGGGTGAGTAGGTGAAACTTCCAGGTTAGAAGGAGGAAGAGAAGAGGCTTTTTGACAGGGACAGCTGGAGGACAAGATGTAGCTACTAGTCACCCCTGGTTTACATAGCAATTCTCCAGGATTTTCCACCAGAGAATTTAGATATAATATGGCTTATAAGATTAGGATTCTAGTTGTTGTGCCAAGCAACCGAGTTATTGATTTAGAACTAAGTTTGAGTGGATTCCTTCATATGTTGTTTCAACTGGGTTCCAGAGAGAAAGGTACTGTGGCAAAGCTTGGGATTGCAAGAAGTGCACCCCCAAAAGCCATGAGAATTTTGAAGCATGGGGTTGGCATGGTAATGACCTGCCAGTGGGAACATAGAGAGCTTGGTGGAGAGATAGTGGAGCTCTGAATCAGAGAGTCTACACAAGATTAGAATAGGCCTGTCCTGCTTGCCAGTGCCTGGCCGGACAGCCTGCCATGGTCTGCCATTATAGCATGAACTATATTTTTAAATATTTCCCACAACAGGTACTTACAATTGAAAACTCAAGATTGTTGAATGTTAAGAGAGAAAAATGTAACATTTATTAAAATAGCTTCTAATTGCTTTATTTTTTATTTGTGTTAATAATGACCTTGTAGTTTTAAACTGTTTAAAACAACATTTATTATTTCTTTTGTGTGCGTGTGAATGGGCAAATATATCACAACATGTATGTGGAGGTTAGAAAATAGCCTGACTCTGGGTCCTTGGAATCAAACTCAGATCTTCATACTTTGGAATAAGCAACTTATTTGGTGAGTTATCTCATCAGCCAATATATTATGTTTTAGCAATTTATAATTCTGAGAAAGTCTGAAAGTTTCTGAATATTTGATGTTTTAAATAAAATAAGCGTCATATACACAAATCTCTTTAAAAACTGCTAGCAGTTTGCGCTATATTTATTTTTCAGTTGTGTTTACTTGATATAACATTTTGTGGGAAATATGTAATCCACTGAGAATGTTGAGATTTAGGATAAAAGACTAGCTCAAAATTGAGCCAATAAAATGCATGTCATAGAGTTCCAAATAGGAACAAGGATTCATAGCGAATGGGAAAAGAAGAGCAGGTCCAGAAACAAGTACTCTGAGACTATTGAGGTATCTGAAATCCAGAACATAGATGGATTAGAATGATTGAAGTATGTCAAAACTATGAGGAAAGGAAAGTAAAGAGATGTTTGAGAGATTGTGGAGAAAAGAAGAGAGACTGGGAATTGTGCTGCTCTTTCTTTATAAAATATAAAATATTATATTTAGTTGTCTGGAGAAGAAAAGGGACATGTGGAGTTTGGGAGAGTTCAGTGTGTAGCTAGTGATACTAAGGAAAGATCAAAGGAAAAAAATGAGAAGCCTGCTCCTTCCAGTTAAACATTTTATGTTTGTGCTAATTCATTAGCAATTCAGACTGGTAGGCCTGACTTAATTATTCTCCAGCATTGGGTGTGATATGGAAGAAGATGATAGGTAATCTTAACTACAGTTGGGATTCTTCAAGAAAGTATGAAGAGTAATTGCAGTAGAGTGATAGATGCTGAACTGTTATACTTGGTCCATAGAGTAATGAAAACACAGCAAGGAGAGCTCAATGCAGAGGAACTGTAAATGTGTTGGTTAAAATGCATAGACTGTGGGCATAATAATGGACATAAACAATTAACTATAAAACACTGTAATATATGCTATCTTTAGGCAAGAATAGAGGTTGGGGGTTAATTTTATCTGAGAGCAGGGGTTGTGGAATATATCTAATACACATACTTACTACTTTGCAAAAATTATACCAATGTCTCTTCACAGAGGTGGTACTTTTACTAAACAAACTGCTTTGAAGAGCTAGGTATATACTATTGGGAACTTAAGTTTATAATTTTTTTCCACTTTATTTGTAATAGAAACAGATATTATTGCAGTTAGGGCACCTAGAGATGGTCCTAAACCTTCCCAGTTCTCAAGAGCGAACTGAGAGGACAAAATGGGTCCATTGGACATGAGATCTAGGGGACAAACACTGGAAAATGATGTCCTTTGGAATTCTGAAAGAAATAGAAATGTTTTCTTTAAGACAGCCTGTCTGGAAGAAAAAGAGTTGCCATTGGGAAATTAAGTTTTGCAATGATAAAAAGCACACTGTGGGGCTGAGTGTGAATATAGAGCAATGTGCCTGGACTAGAAATGTAGGCTGTATGACACTAGGAAAGGACTCAGAGCTGGATGTCTCAGTCATAAAAATGCATTTTGGTCCAAGACTTGGAAATGCTCAGCTGTATTGTGGATCTCAAATTACCACCCTCTGTTTATTCTGGGCTCAAGCTTTTCTCTTCACTGTGCAGCCATCTTGACAGATATTTATTCCACAAGCCTCATTTAGACTAAACTAAGGAATGTGATAGGCAGGCAGCAACTATTTCCAGGTGGGGTCAATACTTAAAATTGAATTCCTTTTAAATGTTTCTATGGCTCAGTATCTTTTCCAGGAAATTTACTAGCAGTAGCCATGTTGCTGAGAGCACTGAATTTGGAATCCTGATTTCTGACTTAAATCATATTTTGCTATTTTTAAACTTGATGGATCAGGGCAAGATAGTTCCTTAAACTGTTTTCCCCCACAAATGGAATAAGGACTGCAATTTTTAGCTTAAAACTTTATTAGCAGCATTAATTGTGTAATAGAGTTTTTCATGTGGACAACGAATTGGCTCTAACTAGTTCTGATGCTTTATTTTCGTTCGTCAAATTACTTAGGCTGGGGAGCTCAAATATCTAGGCAAGCATTATTTTAAATGCTTCTGTAAATGTATTTGCAGCTGATATTAACACATGAATCAGTTGCCTGAGTAATCTGATTACTATCTGAAATATCATGTCACCAGTTCCTTTGAAGACTGAATAGATAACTGACCTCCCTGAAAAAAAGAGGGACTTCAGCCTACAGACCACTTTCAACTCTAACTTCAACTATTCTCTTCATCTGCAGCCTGCTGAGGAATCCTGAGGTCTTTGTCTTTAGTCTAGCCAGTCTTCACAGTTATATGAGCTCTTCTGGTACTTTATCATTCTCTTACTACTCTTACTCTTTCTTTCTCCTTCCTTCCGCCACAAGCATGATCATACATGTATGTGTACATCCATGCATATGTGCACAAACATACACAGACAGTCTTCATTCTTTCAGGACATTTTCTTTAGAGAACCATAGTAATAAGCTAATTCAAGCAGAAAGCTAATGGAAGTGCAAAAAGTAAGGGAACTGGTTTTGAATTGTATATCCACGAGTCAATAAAGCTTGAATCAACTTCTTATAAGTCTTCATAAATCTCTAAGGGCAAAGGAATTGAAAACTTTCCTTTAGCATCTTAGTGTTTATTATACAGGATGCTCAGATTATTACCATGAGCTTGTGAGAACTTCTGTACTGTGACAGATAGAAAAATTAACTGATGTTGCTGATAATTGTAGAGGTCTATATACTATGTGATAATGGGTTTATATACTTCTTTGTGTTTGCTTGTTTTGTGTGGTTTGCATGTTGGGGATCTGCCACAGGGAAGCCTCAGTTGCCCCCCTCAATCCAAAGGAGAAATCAGGGTTCTGGTTATAGATGGGCAGGAGTCAGCAAGAAAAGGGTGCCAAACAGACATGGACACAGGGAATGTGGTATCTGAATGTAATTTTTCCAAGCAAGCACCAGACTTTTAATACAGAATCAAAACAAGAAAGCTAGGTGAATACATCTCCCAAGGTACATCAGCTCTATACACAAAACAAAGAAAATGCATATATAAAAAGCTTGGGGGAGCCAGGCAGTGTTTACAACTGAGAATAGGAACAACCTTTAAGTGAGATCAGCTAAACACAGGAGCCAGGTAAGTGGTCTGATGCAATGCTAGTCTATTGTTAAATCCATGTCCAGGAGTCCTTTAGTAAATACCTGATTATGCTATTCCTCTGGGCCTGGTAAAAAAAACATGCACCAGGGGAATTCCATTCTACTAACCCTTACATGAATAATACTTCAGTTCCTCCTAAAACCACAACCTACCTTCTTCCTTGGCCATTGTAAATTCCTGTGTATGGGAGTGACTCAGCTATTGTTCTAAGTAATTACTATGTAGATTAGCCCTGAGATTTCTAGCTCTATTCAAGTAAATTGCAATGCCTGACTGCTTTCACTGTCTCTACTAGAGGTAATTTTGAATGATACTGAGTAGGTAACATTCTTACTGAATTCCAAGCTCAGGGTCGGCTAAAGGACTGCCTAGGACATTGGAACACTGGTGGAGGCTAATCTAATTTAAGTATATGTCAAAATCAATCCTTAAAGGCACTTAAAATAAAAACAATACTGAAAGAAAGCACACAAATCCATACACCAGACTAACGTGGGGACAGGTTTGGAGCATACATACTATGGGAATGCCAAGGTTCCAGGAGGCTAAGTTTCTGTGAAACTCTTTGCCTGGGCATTTCTTCCAGGCTTTTAGGCCTATCACTCAGACTTCACTGAAGTGGGTGTGGCAGGGATTAGCAGTGGTTCCCCATACCCTGTTT
>CACVCL010021029.1:0-70027 GCA_902729485.2 Mus minutoides
TTTCTCCCAGTTAATGTGTCAGTGAGAGCCTACAGGGACACCCCAGGCTTATACCAACATCAACAATTAGCAGTAAGGTCTCATGCTTATTAAGCAGCTTCTAGATGCTAGGAACTTTAGAAAGTGGCTGTATTTGCTACAACAACATGCCATTCGACAGAAACAAAAACGAAACTTCAAAGACAATATCTAACCTACATGTGAACCTACATGTGCTACGATGGAAAGGGCACACACTAGTCAGAGCCCTGCCAGTTGACTCTAAAGCAAAGGCCTTCTGCATCCTCCCAAGTACAGCTAAGCTGTGCTAGTGTGCGCTTTGGATGAACACCTCGTTTTACGGAGTGCTGACCCTCAGGTAAGATAAAAGTTAGATGGAACAAGGTGAAGACCAAGAAGCCGTGGCAGTTCTCAGATAAGCAGAGAAGCATGTTTCAACAAAAAACAGCCGTGAAACACAACTGCAATAGCCTAAATGAGATAAGGTCACCAAAGAGGAAAATGTGTTTTTGTGTGTGTGTGTGTGTGTGTGTGTGTGTGTGTGTGTGTGTGTGTGTGTGTGTGGTGTGTATCTGTGTGGTGTGTGTGTGTGTGTGTGCATGTGTGTGTGTGGTGTGTGTGTGTGTATGTGAGTGTGGGTGTGGGTATGTGGTGTGTGATGTTTGTGTGGTATGTGTGTGTGGTGTGTATATGTGGTGTGTATGTGTGTGTGTGTTGCATTTTTCACAGTTAGGAAAAAATTAAACATAAGTGAGAGAAGGAAAGTTTAGCAATCAAAAGAGTTAGTATATCAATAGTCTTTCACATAAAAATAAAACAAACAATTCTAAGGTAGAAACAGAAATAACATTTATTAAGGCTTCTGTGGCAGGCCCTATCCTAAGAGCTATATTCAGGATTCAGACTCTTTCATTTTCCTGTCAGCCCCGTCAGACAGATATTCATCATAAATTTGAGGGGACTTGAGAAAACACAGTAAGGTGGACGGAAACTGCAGATGGTGTGACGGAGTGCATTAGCAGGCCCACATCACATGTGCCGGCAGCACGCCCAGCATCCTCACACATGCACTCACTGAATCCTAACACCCGCTGCTACGACACACATGCATTCACCAGCATCACCAGCACATCACAGATGCAGCTTCCTCAGAACTATTCTGAGGAAAAAGTATTACACTTCTATGGCCCAGGCTCGGAAGAAAAAAATCAGAATAATATTCTACTTCATTTTTTATGAATAAGCAGACTACATTTGCAGATAGCTGGAAAAGTTAACCTGCAAGCACTGTAAAAAGCCAAGAGCTCTTACTGTTAGCAGGATAATGCTTGGTGGTTTCATGGGGTACTCTGGTGGCAGTACTATGCGTCCATGATAAACTCCTCCATCAAAATCGGAATCTGGGGGCCCTCTAACTGTGAAGTGCCATTCAAAAAGGTTATCCTAAACAAAAACAAGAGTCCACAGGATCAAGAACATTTAAAAGTATCATCATTTTTTATCAATAGTAACATTATAAATGTCAAGTGAGAAAAATGAAAAGCTTTCTAATAATGCTGTAATAGTTTCTAATGCTCAAAATGCCTCAAAAGTCACAAGTAGGGGCTGGTGAGTTAGCTCAGCGGGAAAGAGCACCTGATTGCTCTTTTGAAGGTCCTGAGTTCAAATCCCAGCAACCACATGGTGGCTCACAACCATCTATAATAAGATCTGGCTCCCTCTTCTGGAGTGTCTGAAGACAGCTACAGTGTACTTACATATAATAAATAAATAAATAAATAAATAGATAGATAGATAAATAAATAAATAAATAATTTTTTTTAAAAAGTCACAAGTAAAATGTATTATTTAATGTAAATTTGTGTCTTATAAAAGCTAAAAACTTTTTAAACTAAATAATTTAAAGTGTCTGAGTCTTATAATACATTCATAAAAAAGATTAATTAAACTATCGATTAGTGAAAATATAGTCAAGTCATTAGTATAAATTTGAGTTATTTTCACAAACTTTTAAAAAGTATTCTTCACTGTGTATAACTAGTTAGGAATATTAACAGACTAGCTATGCGTGTCTTCACTATCACAGGGGAGATCTGACCATACCCACTGGGCATCCTCCTTTCACAGATGAAAACACAAGAGCCCAGGACAGCTGCAGAGACCTGGAGGATTGGAGTCTTCTTACCATATCGTGTGCACCATTCTGTCTACTATGCTCCCTCCCTCCCTCAGCACTGAACACCAGGTTAGCATATGAAACCCTCTTACGGAGTCCCTAAGTCAGCTTTGCCTAAGGAGTCTGATGAAAGACTAATGAAACACTCAAGAAACAGAAGAAAGTAGATCAATAAACAAGCACATCATTAACTGCTCAAGCACAGGAAACAGTTGTAAAGCTGTCCTAATACTATCCTAGTACTAGTCCTGCGACCCTGAGGAGCAGAGACAAACTCACCTCCAGAGGTTGAGCGTGGTAATGATCTGTTGGGTCTTTCAATTCTGCCGCTTCCTTCATCAATCGCTTAACAGCTAAAAGAAAATCCATAAGGTGGACAAAGTTAAGATATACTTTCCCAAGTGATCAGCACAGACTAACAAAAACTTCTAGTCAGGTGTGATGGCACACGCCTTTAATCCCAGCTCTCAGGTGGCAGAGGTAGGTAGATCTCTGAGTTGGAGGCCAGCCTGGAACACAGAGAGTAGACAGAAGCGAAGAAAGGTCAGGTACCAGATCTTGAAAGAAAACAAGTAGTTTAAAATCAACCAAACGAAAAGCAGGTGGCCCTACTAATCCTTGTGAGGCATTTTCTCAATGAAGGCTCCTTCCTCTCTGATGACTTTAGTTTGTGTCAAGTTGACATAAAACCAGACAGTACAAATAATTTTTTAAAGAAAAGGACTGAAGTCCTCTTGTATTACTTTCGCTGTCACTAATAAATACCCTGAGAAAATCAACTTAAAGAAGGGGTTCTCCTCACTCACAATTCCTCATGGTGGGGAAATCATGCAACAGCTACCCGGTTACACTACATCCTCAATTGGAAACACAGAGATGAGCGCAGCACTCAGCTCATGCTGCCCTTTCATCTCAGTCTACAACTTCAGACCATGGAACAGTGCCATCCACAGTGAAGACTAATTTTATCTCTATATCCCCTCACAGGAAATGCTCAGAGGCTAATCTCCTGGTGAGTCTAGGTGCTGTCGGGTTGGAAACCCAGTATTATGATGGTTAATTTCAACTGTCACTTTGACGAGGTATGGAATCACCTGAGAGAAAAGCTGCCGGTTATGACCATGAGAGATTATCTTGATCTGGTTATTAAAATGGAAAGACTCACCCACTGTGGGTGGCACCATTCCCTAAGCTAGGATTCTAGACTGTATTAAAAAAATAAAAAAGGAGAAAGTAAGCTAAGCATAAGCATTCTTTACTTTCTGCACTTGACTGTAATATGACTCAAGCTCCTGCTGCCACGCCTTCCCCACTACAATGGACTGTAACCGTGAACTATGAGCCAAAAATAAACCCACTCTTCCTGCAGCTGCTTCTGTCAGAGGATTTTATCACAGCAACAGAAAAGTAACCCAGACAGAAATTAGCCATCACATTTGTGTTTTAAGTATGTATAAAAATACTCTGATTCCTACAGAGAAATATCTAGGACTAGAACAGTCTGTTCCTCCTGGGGGTCCATCCATCTCCTGTTCCTCCTGGGGTCCATCCATCTCCTGTTCCTCCTGGGGGTCCATCCATCTCCTGTTCCTCCTGGGGGTCCATCCATCTCTTCCTTCAACCCTAAGGCCTTTCTCTTTGCAAGGTTATTCCCTAGCCTTCTCTGACTGTGGGGAAACCTCAGTCAGAGAAGACAAGGCAGCTGTATTCCTACTCTTGCTTCTGTGAAGGCTCTGGTCTCTGGATCACGGTCTTTGGGCTCCATGAGCCCCACTATTTGCCTCTTCTTTCGCCCAGTTAGCTCACTGTACTTACACGAAATTTAGGGCCACAAATAAAAATAAAGAGGCTTTTTAATAGGTCATTGTCTTCCAAACGTCAGTTTATCTGGTAAAGTCAGTATCTTAATATCATCAGTTGCAAAGACATGGTGAATTTCAGGAGGCAGTGAGCTAGGGATTCTCATCTGGGAATGCCAAATGATACACACTCTCAACTGCCTCGTCCTGTCCTCAGAATGAACACGTCAGCAAAAGCTTAAGGACTAATGTTTCTGTTTACAAAGACACTGCAAAGGTATTTACTTTAAAAAAAAATTAAAAAATTAAAGATGGGCCAGAGAGACGCTCAGTAAGTAGGTAGACACATGCTACCAAGTCTGACAACACAAGACACAATCTGAGTCCACATGATGAAAGGAGAGACTGACTCCAGCAAGATGTCATCTGACCTCTATTTGAGTGTCACAGTACCCACACATACACACACACACACCAAATAAATAAATGATAAGACCAAAACAAAACAGAGGGCTGGAGAGATGGCTCAGCAGTTAGGAGCACTGGCTGCTCTTCTAGAGGACACAAGTTTGATTTCTAACACGTGGAGGATCTCAATCCAGTTCAAGAAGATCCAAAGCCCTTTTCTGACATTAATGAGCACCAGGCTCACACATAGTACACAAACATATTCAGGCAAAACATCCCTCCATATAAAAATAAAGTAAAATGATTAAAACAAAATGAACAAACAATACACATTTGAAAAATGTTTAAGTGGAGAGAGAAAAAGAATAACTTCTTGCCTTACCAAGCTTATAGCAATTAGAAGACTTGAAGAAAAAAAAACTGAAGACACTGTGACAGTACTGACCAGGTATGAGTAAGTTAAGGACGACCTAGCCTAAGGGGGCCGAGAAGGCTGAACCTTACAGAAGCTTGAAGAAGTAATAGGAATTTCAGATGGGCTCAATGGAAAGCATTCCAAACAGAGGATGCAATAGAGATGGAGACATACCATCTGGAGAATAGGTCAGGAGGAAAGGCAAAAGAGCAGAAGAGAGGCAGGGGAAGGAGCTGGCAAGGAAAGCAAGGGTTAAGTCCTGACCAGCCTTGTCCAGCAAGCTAACCAACCTAACTCGGAGCTTTACTGCTGCTAAATGATTGCTGCTCAAGCACTGTCAATTGGAGAAGAGATCTAGTGAGTGTTTGTTTAGTGGATCTGTTTGATAACACAGTAACACCTACACCACAGGGCAAAGGTAAAGGACCTGACCAAGACTGAAGACACCACCACTGTGGAAGGTGTCTGTGGGAGACTAGATACCTAACACGTGAAGGGCAGCAGCTCCCCGGGTGCTATACATCCATGGGATATGGATCTGAGGGAAATAGAGGCGTTTGAAGAAGGTCAGGATACCAATGAATTTGGTTTTTACAACTCACAGAGACCTTTTCAATCTGTGGGAAATCTGTAAAAATGTTCAATCCTCACATATTCTCTGCAGACCAGTTGACATGGTCTGAGTTCACTGGAACGTCTGATTAGTATGAAGTTTCAGTTGATACCAACAGTATGAACAGGATAATTCCCAGGCTTCTGGTAAGGTGGAACAAAGTTACCAAAGTCACCATATGCAGGACACAAGGGTTAACCATTGTCCTATTGTGTTCTCCTAGATTTTCCCATCCTTATCTCTGAGATAACCCAGCACTAGCATGTAGGAAATGAGGTGTTTAGATTACTTCCTCTCACTGTCAGTAAGCTACAAATAACAAAGATTTGAGACTAAAACAAAGCAAACATTATCACCAGACTTCTCAGCAGTTTAGAAAGTTCTAAAGTTCATCTAAACTACCTCCTCTACGAACTCAAAATCATCTACATCAACAGGGAAGACAGTTTAAAGCTTTTTAAAGAATATCATCACCTAGAGAATAGAATTTGTAAACAGATACAAGAGTCAACCAAAGTCCAACATACTTACAAACTTTATTAACTTACTAAGTAGATCAGACTGGGTCTCACAGAGACCTGCCTACCTCTACCTCCCAAATGCTAGAATTAAAGGCACACATCGCCATTCCCATCTAGAAATGTATGAAGTTTCTAAAGTTGCTTAAATTTTATCATAATCTTGGGTACAATAACCTATCAAGAAGGAGCAATTTGGGGCTGAAGTGAGGTCTCAGAAGTTAAGAGCACTGCCTGCTCTTCCAGAAGACCTTATAAACTGACCCAGATGGTAGCTTACAGCTGTCTATAACTCCAGTTCCAGGGGATCTTACATCCTCACACAGACATACATGCAAGCAAAAAACTATGCACACGAATAAAAAGATAGATAAAAGGGAGTTGTTAAAAAAAAAAAGATTGAGCAATTTCCTGACATTTCACACTGCATTATTCTCTGGACATTTGCTTAAGAACTTCTGCTGAGCTAGAGTAACCGTGTGACTAAGTACTGTACAATTTACTACTCAGTTTTATTTTAAAAGTCCAACTAATTTAGCTAGGTGGCAAAAACCTTTAATGTCAGTTCTGGGAAGGCAGGGGCAGGAGGATCTCTGAATTTGAGGCCAACCTGGTCTACAGAGTGAATTTCAGGACAGCCAGAGCTACACAAAGAAACTATCTCAAAACAAAAACAAAACAAAACAACAAAAGTCCAACTAATTTAATCATTCTAGCATCAAAATGGTAAAATCCAGGCATTTCTACTTTCTCTGACCTTTTTTAACTCTTCAGTTTTTAAGTGATGGGCTGAAGGCGGAGACTGTGTCCCATTAAAATTCAGCCATGTAATTCTTACATAGGCGTGGTCAAATTTTAAACACCGTAAAAATGACTAATTCTACATCTAGTCACCTAAGGACACTTACTTATCAGCATTCAAGCTAACAACATTCTGTTCAGCCAATAAGCTTTTCGTTTATATATTCTAAAACTCAAAAAATATGTTTTTTAAAAAAGATTCACAATACCAACTCTTTCCCATAAGGATATTAGACTTAAAGTCCAAACTAAGAAACGTAGCAGTGTGGGAAAGAAAACAGTGACGAGAGTTCTAGTTCAATGATCATCAATACCCTGAGGCTTATTATTCAGAGCTAACAGGGAGAGGTTTTTTCCCCCTGACAAATTATCAAAGTACATTAACAGGCTTCAGCAATTTGTGCTACGCCTGCCTTAAAAGATTAGACAACTGATCATGGGTTTTTGTTTTTGTTTTTGCATTGTTTTTAATGCACCAGAAAATAACTGGACGCCAGGATTGTCTGGGGGCATTAACAGAAGGAAAGAAATCCATAGTAGCATTCCACCCCCAAATCATGGTTAATTACCGAGTGCACAGCTCAACTAGTTTAGCTACAGGACTTTTTTTTTTTTCCTACGTCTATAAATTCACCCCCAAATACTGAAATGGGATATTTCAAACGTGAGTCAAACACCTAACAAAAGTTCGTCGGCAGAGGCGGAGGGGACACGAAGGACGCGATGGTCAGCAGTACCGGCCAACGTCGCCTTCGCACCTGCCCTTGGCTCGGCTGTCTCCAGCTTCCCTCCGCAGAGACCGGGAGGAAGAGGCCAGGAACGGAGGGGCGCCGGCGCATCGGGGAATCCGCAGCGGCCGCCCGCTCTGCGGCCTGAACCCCCGGACCGGCCGCGGCCTCGCGTAAAGCGCGAGCCCGGAGCAGCCGTGAGGGCCGGCGGACACGAGCCGGCCGAGGAGCCGCGCTCTGAGTCCCGGGTCCCCCGCCCGCCGCCCGCCGCCCCAGCCAGGCTCACCCGGGCTCTTCAGGTTGTAACGGGTCTCCATGGCGGACGTCCCCGCTGCCGTTCTCGTCGGCACCGCAGCTGCCCGGGTGTCGCGAGGCGGACGCGCCTAGCGAGGGCCTCCGCTGACACCGCCCAGTCCAGCCCGACCGCGGGCGAGGTGCGGGCCGCGGGGTCCGCCTCCCTGAGGGCCGGCCGGGCGCCGGGGCGTCGCCGAACGGGGCGCCGGGCTGCGGACGGCCTGCGGGGCTGACGTCCCGGCTGACGCGCCCCTGCGTCACCGCCGGCGCCGGCTCTGTGAAGTCGGCCTGACGTGGCAGGCGCTTCGTGGCGGTCGGTCACTCGGCAGCGGCAGCCCCGCGAAGCTCGCCCGCCCGCCCGCGAGACCTAAGGAGACGGGCGGCACCCTCGTCGTCCCCTCGGCCCAGCCCGGGAGACCGACTCGCCGCGGGCCCTTTAGGGGTTCCCGCGGAGCTCGCGGGGAGCTCGGGGGAACTGCGCAGCCCGGAGCGGCGGGCGGGCGAGCGCGGCCTGGGGCGGCGCCTCTCCGAGCCCGCAGTTGGCCTCGGTGCGATGGACGGGAGTGGTTCGACCCCTAGTTCCGCGGTGCAGTTAGCACCGTTTTTCGGGGTGCATCAGAACCTTCCAAAAATAAAAACCAAGGGGTCGCCTGGAATTTTAATAAAAGCGCATAAATGGGACAGGTCGGTCTGAAAGAGATACGGTGCGTTTGTCCTTTCGGATCGCGGAGGACAAAGTATGGTTCTGGTTCGGAAGGCTTACCGAGATAAGAGGGCCTCAAAAAAAAGGGGGGGCGCGCCAGGTTATAGGTGGAATGAAGATTAACCAATTAGACAGATTAGTGTTGTTGATTTTAACATTGTCAAATGTCTGTACGGGAATGTCAGTAATTTGTCCCAGCCGACTGAAGTGGGAGGGGGAAAGATTTAAGTGGCATCTTCTAAGCCATTAAAGGCGACGTCTTCTGAATATAGTACGCTGATAATCTAATAAACAGAGAAGCAAGCAAAACCCCAACTTCAATGTGCTTCTCCATTACCCTTTCATTCTTTGGGTTCAGTCCTCAAATTTAGCATCTAGCAACCTGCGCTGTTCCACAGCGGACCCCATGACCAGGCCTGCCAAGGGGGTGTAGTCGTTCCCATCAGCGCCAGCCACCTCCGAGGGCACTTTGCCCTGAGGCTCTTCACTTCCTCCCAACAGTGGAGATAAGGATGTTTCTTATTTTATTCTTGAAGCCACATCACCTCGTCCTTGGGGGCTTTTCCTTAGGGAAAAACTGCAACAAATCTGGCGTTGATTATGGGTCCATGGCAAAACTTAATTATAATCACAAGAGAAAAGCCAACTCTGTTTTTTTCCTAAATATAAACATGTACAGAGAGGGTAAATATGATTTTTAAAAAGGAGTAAATGCTAAAGTTTACTAATTTCTTGACTGTTAACTGGGTGGGAAAGAAATTAATTTTCCCAGAAATGTAGAAAAGAATACGTTGTTTCTTCATAACAAATTCCTTCCTAGAAGAAAGTAACAATTTATAGCAGACAAAAAGATTCCATTCCAAATTAAAATTTGGAAGAATTTCCATCTTCTTGATATTAATCCTGACAATAACTTTAAAAAATAAAAAACAAACCAGTTTATGGAGATGCCACAAATAACAAAAGATGAAGTTCAAAACACTTGACAGTCTTGACAGCTTTGAGCTACAATCCCCATGTGTTGTTCCCCTTTTCCCTAGAGAGCGACAAAGCCCTGTGAATGTGGGTCCCCTTACCCTTAGCATTGACATCCTGATACAAGCTCTACTGGACATTGAATGCTTGATCAGATTATCTTAATGGTTGAAGAAAATTGAAGTCTTGAAGAAATTGAGCAGATCATTTAAGTTCTCTTATTTTGAGTACAGTGCAAGTTCTTACTTAGTTTCTTGGTATATTTTGCGGTTATAGTCCAGGTGAGACGTTACAGACCACCACACATATATAAGGCCAAATTACAGTCCTTTATTAAGCCAGCAACCAAGAGCAGGCTCTTGCCCCCAAAGACTTTCTCCGCTCAGGGTATAGCATTTCTAAAGAGAAACCACAACGGCATCGTCAGGGTCAGAGGAACGTGTTTGCATTTGTTTTGACTATACAACCAGCAAATATTTTGGTTATGTATCTGAGCCATGGAAAGTCCCAAATGTGCTGCCAAGGCGGATGTGAATGTTGTAGGGGTGGGGGAGGGAGAAGGAGCTGGAAAAGTGCCCAAGCAGACACAGAATGGAGCCAGAGTAAAATCAGAACAAAATGGCGTTACCTTAGTCATTTCACTCCTCCTTTCTTAGTTACTTTTCAAATGCTTGACGAAGGAAGGATGGGGCATCATGATTCCATCTCCGTGTCTGTTTGGATTCCTTCGTTTCCAGTGCGTGCCCACTGGCTTCTGGCTTTGAAGCCAGAGCAGAGCTGGAGAGCTGGTCCCTGACGTATCCGGAAGGCAAGGCTGGTCTGCGTGTACCTTTAGTCTGGGCCTCTTCCTTCTCAGGCAGTCGTCTTTACCTGGATTTGGTGGATCCAGGGGGTGACACCTCTCACTTAGTATTTAGATGACTGTCCATAGTTTATCCGTAGCTGACTAGCCCAGTGGCAGAGTCTCTTACATTATCTGAAACTCTTGAGAATCAGGTGTGATGGCACATACCTTTAATTCTGGTATCCGGAAGTTGGAGCCAACCTGGTCTACAAAGTCTACAGATCAACTTCCAGGACTGCCAGGGCGACACAGAGAAACCCTGTCTCAGAATAAAAACAACCTCTCAGCCAAGGAATTAGCTTTTCCTCCTAAGAGGGGAAGAATTGGTAGCTATCGGGATGGCAGGTCTCATACCAGTGGGGATGGCAGATCCTATAAAGTACAAGGTTGGCCCTGTTCTCACAACTCAAATGTTTGACAAACTCCGGTTTGTTTGAGTAGTTGCTATTTGTCTCTGTGTTGTCCGAGACATTGAGAGTGTGGGCACAGACTCTAAGATTCTCCACTGGTCAAGAGAACCCATTCCCCTACATATGAGACCTGAGGAATTCACCTTTTTAAAAAAAAATTATTTTTTTTATTAATTTTTCATGTGCATTGTTGTTTTGCCTGTATGTATGTCTGAGGATGTTGGATCCCCTGGAACTGGAGTTAAAGGCAGTTGTGAGTTACCATGTTGGTATTAGGAATTGAACCCAGGTCCTTCGGAAGAGCAGCCAGTGCTCTTAACTGCTGAGCCATGTCTCCAAACTGATAATTCATCTTTTATAGGGAAGGAAAAGGTTTTTCTGGTCTGGCCCACAAAGCCAGAGACATGAGCAGTGGACTTCTAGCCAATCTGACTTCTCTTGCATCTTAATTTTATTAAATGAGACTAACATGTAATTTACTTTGATGGGGTTTGTGTCCCATCACAGAGAAAGGGCATCACTTGAACATGGAGATGTCCTGACATGCAAATGTATTGTAAATCTAACCCATTTTATGAAATCATTTAATTAAATATACCCTGATTTGAATATTATTTCACATTAAACAAATTTTAAAACTTGTTTTAGGTTTCTTTGGGCTTAACTTTGACAACATAAACAGAAGACTGTATAAAAGATTATAAATTGTCTCTGCCTCCAAGCTTGTCTCTGTAAATTCATTTCATTTGTACTTAGGATGACTACAAACAGAATTCATGGTTAGGGTTGACCGGAACAAGGGGGAAAAAAAAAACACGTTATCTGCTGGTTGTTCAGCCCTTGATTTAGTTTTAACTCATTTCAAAAAAAAGAGAAAAAGAAAAATTAAATAAACAGTATCAGTTGGTCTTTGGACCCCTATACCTGTAGTTAGGAGTCTAGCACAGCTGGAGAAGCCCCGCCAGGTGCTTCTCTGAAAAGCAGATCTTAAAGGGACCAGCAGCTTCTCAAGTTCTATGGTAAGGGAACTCCTAGCTGTTTCTCCTACAAAAATAAAAATCTCTGTGCTTGTGATTATTGGATTCAGCAGGTGACAAGGTACTCCTCTCGAATTATAGCTAGAAAAATTAAGAATTTTGTTTGGTTTAAATAAGCAAATGTATGCAGCCATTTCATTTTTATTTCTGAATGGTTTTTAAAGTATAAATATGTCTAACATGTCTTGGTTATAGATTATTGGCTTATAAGTTATTGGGTATGGTTAAAAATTTGTAACATGGGTAACAGAAAATTGGCTTAAAACTGCTAATTCCGGGTTGTACAACACCTGGCATGAAACCCAAGGAGACAGGTCTCTAAAGATACATTTAAATTGGGTAATATTCTATGAAATTCTTATCCTAGAAACCAGACTTATAAAAGATAGGATTTAGGGCAGTGTCTCTTTGAGGTATTAGAGGCTGCACTGTCTTGTGTTTGTGTGCAGGAACCAGCACTCAAACTTTGTAGCATGGAGGTGATTTACTTGTTTTTTGGAGAGACTGGATTGTTGGAAGTTGAGTTTTGTTTTCCAGAGTTCTGGCATTCTCTGTCTGGGCCACCATCTCAGAATGACCCAGGCTTGCTAACTGCAGTTCAAAAGTAGGGAGACACTTAAAAACTTTAAAGTGAAAGTAATGTTTTTGGTGTTGATTTTTAAAGAGAATGGATTGTTTACATTGTTAAAATTAGGTTTTGCTTCCCCAAATTGTGGTTGTGCTCTGGTGTTACAAGAGAAACTTAAAAAATTATGGTTAAACTGCCAGTGTTCCATTGGCTGCAGTTTGCAGTTTGAGCACAGGCTCAGGATTCTGACTCACACATACTTGTAATTGAGGAAAAATCTGGCAGGTGGAGATTGTTGCAAGGTTTGTGAAAGGTTAATAAAACTATAAAACTTGTAGAGGCATTGCAATCTGGCCTGCCTACTCTATATAGAATTATTATGGATTTGGAGGATTGTTCTTTATTCATTTGTATCCTAATGATTGTCAAAGGTTTGCTTTTAGAAGTTTGTAATTTTAAAGAGCCTATGAAATTATACCATTGCAAAGTCTTGCCTCAAGGAATGACTAGTAGCCCTACATTATGTAAAATTTTTGTCTCTACTTCAATACAAGATGTTAGGACTTTGAATCTTCCAGTGTATATTATTGATTATATGGTATTTTATTAGCTAATCCCTCTGATGGAATTCTACTGCAAACTGAGTTCCGTGTGCATACACTAATATCACTGGGGCTTCTATATGTTACAGTCCAGATGAGAAAGTTAAACAGTGACCAGAGTAGGCTCTTGCCCCAAAGAAACTCGTGGCACGAAAGCTTAAGGCCCAGGCTACAACATTTCTAAGGATAAAAGCACAATGACATCATTACCAGGTATAGGTCAGGGAAACCTAGTCACATCTGTTCTGACTATACAACTAACAGATATTTTGAATATCTGGGCCATGGTCAGGGTTATGGGAAGTCCTGAGCAGACACAAAGTGGAGTCAGGATGGTGTTATCTCTGTCACTCACCACTATATTGATGAACTCTTAACATTTTTGTTTATTTTTTGAAGTCTATTTCAGAGGTTCTTAAAGTTTCAGTGACCTACGTAAGAATGAGAACCTGAGGTGAAGTCCAAGCTTTCCGACTGAAACCCTGTTGTTTTATGCTATACTGCTCAGACTTCAGTGCTACTTGGGGGTTACATTCCTTAAGCACTTAAACTATTCTTTTTTTGTTTTGTTTTTTGGTTTTTGGTTTTTTTTGTTTTGTTTTGTTTTCCGAGAAAGGGTTTCCCTGTATAGCCCTGGCTGTACTGGAACTCACTTTGTAGATCAGGCTGGCCTCGTACTCAGAAATCCGCCTGTCTCTGCCTCCCAAGTGCTGGGATTAAAGGTGTGAGCCACCACCACCCGGCTCTTATTTCTTTTGAAATGCCTTTTTCTTAGCTGAGCATGATGGTGCATGCCCTTAATCCCAGCACCTGAGAAGCAAGCAGATCTGAGTTCAAGGCCAGCCTGATCTACAGAGGAAGTTCCAGGACAGCCAGGTCTACACAGAGAAACCCTGTCTCAAAAAAACAAAAATGAAACAAAAAAAAAACCCTATTTTTTCTTTATCTTAAAGATCATATATGATTTTCGTTCCATATTTGGGATATGAATACAATACAAATTATTCACAACCCTTCTCTTCAGAAATGGTCATGATTAATATTTTGGTGTTTTTCTTGAGCCATTATTGTAAAACATATTTTAACAGTTCAATCCTATTGCATCTAGTTTTCTGTAGAATATCTGCTGTCAGCACATGGTTTGCAAAAAGCAGTGCTATGATCATTTGCATGGATAGAATGAACTGGCTCATATCAGCATCTTTTTTTGTTTTTTTTTTTTTTAGATTTATTTTATTTATTATATGTAAGTACACTGTAGCTGTCTTCAGACACTCCAGAAGAGGGTGCCAGATCTCGTTACGGATGGTTGTGAGCCACCATGTGGATGCTGAGGGCTGAGCCATCTCACCAGCCCTCATATCAGCATCTTACTAGAGTAATATTTAGAAAGAAAAACATCCTAACATTGTATTAGTGATTTTGAATATTTTGTAATAGGTCTTGCTCTTTTTATTTTTAAAGGGGAAAAATCCACCTTCCATGGTTTTTCTCCTATTTCTCCATCCCCAGAGTTGAAGTGTTTTTTTTTTTTAATTATCATGTGGCTGTTATTAAAGTGGCAGAAATGTTCTGGTTGTTATTAAGCTCCCAAGCTTAAACTCTCAAGGACACGAAGTCGTGCCCCACCCCCGCGTATGCTGAGCCTGCTAGGCTCTTGGCTGCCATCTGGTGGCCAGCAGAGAGATCCGGAGGAGACAAGAGCTTTGTTTCCTGCTCCTTTGGCGCTCACAATGTTGGACCTGGTTTATTTTTAATACTCTGTGGTACTAGGTGTTAGGCTGAGACGCCACGTCAGTGTATCGAAACCAACAGAGCACCCAGAATAGGAACTCCTGGCACCGTGTGTTTGACAGGCACTTTTTTTGTTGTTGTTCCCTCAATGAATAAGAAAAAAAAAAGGGGGGGGGGGAGCTGGAGAGATGGCTCAGCGGTTAAGAGCACTGACTGTTCTCCCGAAGGTCCTGAGTTCACCATACGTAATGGCATCTGACGCCCTCTACTGGTGTGTCTGAATACAGTTACAGTGTACTTACATATAAATAATAATTTGTTGTTGTTTTTTGTTTTTCGAGACAGGGTTTCTCTGTATAGCCTTGGCTGTCCTGGAACTCACTCTGTAGACCAGGCTGGCCTCAAACTCAGAAATCTGCCTGCCTCTGCCTCCCGAGTGCTGGGATTAAAGGCGTGCGCCACCACGCCCGGCATAAATAATCAAAAAAAAAAAAAAAAAACCCAACAACTTAAATGATAGCAAATTGCCATTTACATCATCAACACTTTTTCCCGTGGCTTTTCCCTCAATCTTATGTGCATTGGTATTTGGCCTGCATGTATGTCTGTGTGAGGGTCTCAGATCTTGGAAGTTACAGACAGTAGGGAGCTGTTGTGTGGGTGCTGGGATTTGAACCCTAGTCCTCCAGAAGAGCAGTCAGTGATCCTAACCACTTGAACCATCCCTCTAACCCGTTAAGATTTATTTTCTCGGAGACTCAGTTCACTAATACAGTTGTGAGCTCGGTGACACTCCACAGCCCCTGTGCCCTGTGCCCCAGGACTACAGTATTAGGAACCCTGCTCAGAATCATGCTTTTGCTTTAGTTACACAGACTATACCGTTTCGTTTCTTTTACACTTTGAAGTTTTGTTTTTTATTAGCAACGGGCTGGAGAGATGGCTCAGCAGCTAAAAGTACTCATGGACCTTGCAAAGGGCAGCAATCCATTCCCAGTACCCATATAGCACAACCACCAGCAAACCAGATGAAGGAATCCCACAGCCTCTTCTGATGTCGGTGAGCACCAGATATGCATGTGGTACACAGACAGACAGACAGACAGACAAATACTCATACACATAAAATAAGTAAAACTAAAAAAAAGTTCTAAATTAAACAAAGTTTTTTAAATAAAAATTAAAACTTTGCTTTAAAAAACAAAGATTATAATCTGTACCGTCCTTTCTCTCAGTTCGGATGGACCACAGGATGGGTTTGGCAAGCAAGTTCTCATCTTCTAAGCTTGGATCTAAAGGAAACACCTGCAGCTGAGATAAACTGTCCTTTGTGACGGGGAAAAGCCTCCAGATGTGCTTGCAGACAGCTGGGCTGCTTCTGTGTCCTCTGCCTTCTGAAGGAGCTCCTCGTGCAGGGTCCCTCTTCCGCTCTGTATGCGCCCATCACTCCAATCTTACGCCCCTGGTTCCAGCTAGCCTGCGCTGAGTGATGCTGCTAGCCGGCCACTGACTGACGCGGCTCGGTCTTCACACTGACTTAAATACTTAAACCACTGCCACCCCTTCCTCACGGCTGTGTTGGTTCCTTCTCATTAGCAAACTGTACAGTAACAGGATACAACGGAGTTAGATACTTTTAAGCGAATTTTTATTTTTCACTGTAATAGCCACAAAATAATTCATAAATACACGTTGCATTCTTCACTCTGCAGACGAAGGTCAGCACATACAGGAATTATGAAACTTCTGAGCGCAATTCTGTGCCCCTGGCATTCCAGGCTGTAATTACCGGGTCCTTTAGCACACTGGCTTTTCCTCGAAAGCTTTACAATGCTGGCAAAGCTGGGCTTCTGAGCCTCCTGCCTTCTCCAGGGCTCACTTAGCACTCACCACCCCAGAGGCGTCACAATCCACCTGCCTTCTAGTGCCCTGGGAGAAAATCCTGGCACCATTTTACCTCCCCAGTGGCTTGAGGTAAAGCTGAGGTATTGTAAACAGTATATGCCATGTGTGAGCGAGTAGGAAGTAGAAGTTTTAGTCTCTCTGCTGTTTTTGTTGTTTTGTTTTGTTTTGTGACAGGGTTTCTCTGTGTAGCCCTGGCTGTCCTGGAACTTACTCTGTAGACCAGGCTGGCCTCGAACTCAGAAATCCACCTGCCTCTGCCTCCTGAGTGCTGGGATTAAAGGCGTGCATCACCACGCCCAGCTCCAAAGCTCATAATCTTAAAGTGTATACACAACACACGTTTGTGTGTTTATACACATGAATATTTGCATATGCATATATTATTATATAGAGGACTCAAGAATGCTTCCCTGGGTGATTATAATCCCTATGCAAAACAATCTCCCTTCCCTAGCTTTTTAACAACTCCCAGGGAAACAAGGTCTCAAGAATATTTAAAATACAGATCCCTAGATGACTTCCCAGATTTTGATTCTGGGAATCTGTAGTATTAAACGTCCTAGGTGATGCTTAGGGCATAGACAATGAGACCAGGCAGTACTTTGTGGGTGGGCGATAGTTCCCTACACACGCGCCCCAGGCAAGTCCCTTTCTCACTAGATGGACAGACATACAGGGCTGATCTCTCCAGGTGAGCCACTTCACTGCACGGCTTTATGGGGTGGGGGAGCCGAGTGACTCCTTTACTAAAGGGGCAAGTACGTGGCGCTATGTACTAAGGGCTCAAAGAGGCGGAAGCACTTAACCAATATATGTGGGAAGGCCCTAGACGTTACTGATGCCAAAGGAAAACAGGATTTAAAGAAGAAGGAAAAAAAATAGACATGATGGCACACACGTTTAGTTCTACAACTCAGAAGGCAGAGGCAAGCAGGCCTCTTGAGTTTGAGGAGAGCCTGGTCTATATAGTTCCAAGGCCAGCTAGGGCTATATACTGAGACCACATCTCAAAAAAGGGTAAATTCAGTTTACATAATGATTTATCTTCATTTGCATAAAATTAGAACTGAGTAATTGAGAGAGATTTGGCTAAACAGTCAAGGGTGGTTGTACCAGGCTTGTGGCCCAACTGCAGAGAGGCTGAGGCAGGAAGATCTGTTGAGCTCAGAAATCCAAGATCAGCTGGAGTGACATTAAGAGACCCTGCTTCAAAATGTTTTTAAAACTTCTTTTTATTAAATGAACCTAACATAACCAATGAAACAATGATGTGTATACATTTATATAGTAAACAACATCTTGAATTTCAACAAGAGACCATTCTGCTCGCAGAAAACTAAGCTATGATCATGTACGGGGTACGTCAAGCCATCGGCACACAGACCTGTTTTCAAGTTGGCAGTTAACATCCCTGAAGACTGTGTTGCAAATGAAGCCCTAGCAACAGTAAAACAGTGCGCTTGGTTACAAACTACACCCAGCCTGTGTTTGCTGAGTGCATACCATATGTCAATCATGACAGTTCCACTGATTTGATGAATTCTGTTTCAGACACAGTTGGCAAATAACCCATACTTAATAGTACTGCTGCGATGTTTAGCCATTTTCTATTTAAGGACCCAAAATAACACGTGGTATCTATTAATCAGCTTTTATTTCTACTCCTTCAAAAGCACTCCGTACAGGTCACGCCCACTAACCTCCATTATGACGGGTAACTAATGACAAGTAATTCAGCACAACTCTTACATAGAAGTTGTACTTGATTCAGAGAGCAAAAGCCTGCCTGCTCTACACATCTTCAAGTTCTCAACTCCTAAAACCAAACACACATGTTCTACTGAAGCCACTGTAGTTAGGAGTTTGACCTTTCGGTTTATAGTCACGTTTGAGCATCGACACAGATCTACAGTGCAGTAAGCTAACCCCCCAAATCTAAGATAAAATACAAACGTGAGGACGTTTTGAAATTCTAGTCACATTCAGACATCTTCAAGAGGTCAGTGTCACACCAGGCTCGAGGCAGGAATCAGTGTTGTAACTAAAGAGTGCATTTATGATCAGGAACGTGGGCCCTATGTCACAGGAGTGTTCCTGCCTATCCCCCAAAGAATCACATGCTCTTGAAGTGATAGGCTTTTAAGGCACATTTCAACAACAACAACAAAAAGCCATTATATAACCAGCTTAAAAATGGAAGCGCCACTTAGACATGCTAATTTTGTGATTTACCAGACAGGCAAGTGTCTTATCTTGAAACTACAGTCTTATTAAAAACTTAATTCTTTGTCTATTCAAAGAGAAATTCTTTGTAAAAAAAAAAAAAAAACTATTAAGAAAGGATGCTGGGGATACTAGCTTGGTAGAGTGCTTGCCCTCGCATGCACAAAGCACTGGGTTCAATTCTCAGCACTGTTCAAGCCAAGCACGGTGGTGCATTCCTATAATCCTAGCACTTAGGGGAAATAGAGGCTGAACAGTCAGAAACTGGAGAGCATCCTTAGCTACGTGGCAACTTTGAGGCCAGCCTGGGTTACCTCTGAGCCCCTCACCCAGAAAGAGAGAACTATGCTCCTCATTCTCTAGTGTCTTTGTGTGGGCGCACAGTGGTGTTCTTAAAAGTGGCCAACCTCCATCCAGTCTGTTGGCAGAGGCTGTCAGGGGAATAGTCCTGAAAATTAAAACTCCAGGCTCCTACCATCTCATTCAAGTCTCTTCATAGAAATCATAAGGAAGGAACCATGGTTTCATGATTACTAGAAATCTCCTTAATAATGCACAGACTACTGGGAGGTCCGATCTTACATTTCAATCATCGTCTCCAGTTTCAGTTACCAACATCAAAAGTGTAAGGCCTGGCCAGACATGGTGGTGTTCACCTTTGATCACTTGGGGAAGCAGAGGCAGGTGAATCTCTGAGTTCAAGGACAGTCTGGTGTACATAGTGAGTTCCAGGACAGCCAGGTCTACATAGAGAAACACTGTCTCAAATAAAGAATTTGGGGAAAGGAAAGCAAGATGGGAAAATGCTGTGCTCAGGTGCAAGCTGCTTTAGACACAAAGCTAGAACCAGCTTTGACATCCCTAGGGGACTCTGCTTTAAATGGAACCTTTGCTAATGCCACACACGCCTGACAGTACTAACCCTTAGAATGGTTTGAAATAGGGATAGATTTAGGACTCTCCGTTCCCTACCTAACTAAAAAAGCACACGCATAGTTAACTGACTAACACACCTCTCTAGGTCTCCTTTTTTCCCACTGGCCACAGGCTTTCTGTGTCTTCTGTCTTGCAGAGCAAGGTGGTGGCAAGCTGATCTTGGTAGAGACAGGCAGAGAGACGTGAGGTGTGTTGTCACAAATGAAAGAGTCGGGTAACAAATGGAGCCACCGAGGACTAAACTCAGTGAAGACAAAAGTTCTGCCCACTCCTGTGGTCACGGAGCATTTAAAACCTGGTCCTGAACAAGGTCTCTGACTGAACACAGCGCATCAACACACCATTCGCAGGAGGTGAACACACGTAAGCTCACATGCATCTCTCGTCTGAGCGGCCTCTGCCTACATCTGGGAACCCTCTTGGCCTGTGTATTTCAGACTCCTCGGCAGGTACAGTAGTGCCCCTACAGATTTTCCCCCCACATATCAATGCTATTCCTCAGACGACATTCCTATTTCTCTACACTTGTTGGCATCATTTTAGAAATCTGGTCCCAAAGATTTATGAGAATACTGCACCAAAAAGAAATTGCCCATCTGCATAAGGAGACTGCAAAGGTGTGCTGAGGTAAAGAGTTTCATAAAGACTGGGTGGTTCAGAAGGCATGCTCATAGGGCACAAACATATGGTAAGCTTGGTAGTAATATTTCCTACAAAATTCCTGTTTTGTTTTTGGGGGGCATTTTTTTGGTTAGTTGTTTGGTTGGTTTTGAGACAGGGTTTCTCTGTGTAGCCCTGGCTGTCCTGGAACTCCCTCTGTACATCAGGCTGACCTCAAACTCACAGAGATCCATCTGCTGGGATTAAAGGCATTCACCACCACTGTACAGCTACAACATTCCTGTTACATTTCCTATAAATAGAGAAGTTCTTATTGCTCTGGCCTGGAGCTTCCAGCCCTGACATGTTGCTGCTCCACTGAAAAAACGAATTCCCCTTCGACAACTGGCAGCAAAGAGTCCCAAATTTACAAAAAAGTCTTTAGCAATACATTGGATTAATTTGCGATTGCCATATGGACTGTAGAGTATGCGTGTCCTTGTCACCAAGTACAGAAAAGAGTTTAGAAAAGTCATCTTATCAAAGTTCACCTCAAGGAGGAAAAAAAACAAAAACATGAAAAAATGCAAAATATGTACAGTTCCTGGCAGTCCTCACAAGGGGGTTTTATATCAACATAAAAGTTTACACTTACGTAGTGACAGTACAGTGGATCTCACTGTTATTGTACAGGTTTTTGCTTCAAAGTGCTTATTTTATTTTAAAAAGAGTAAGTTTTTTTTTTCTTCCTTAACACATACGAGGCAGGGCCCCAGCCCTCCTGTAGTGCAGTATAATTTAACAGCCCCCTCACTGAGGTCTAGACTCAGGCTCCTGACAGCTCCCCTACAGCAGCACTCGAGACGTCCCATTGGGAGTAGCTCCTGTCTTCTTGGGTAGCCGACTCTGAGCCTTTCGAGATTTCACCATCCTCATCCTCACCTCAAAGACTTCATGGATGGCCTTCCGGAAGCAGTGGAAATTATAGTCTATCAGCCCTGCAAAGGAAACAAACACTCTTTAACACAAGAAACAATCGCGGTCGTTCGCGGCATCCATCACCAGTAGGGGGCAGCAGAGGACCAACCAGCACCTAACAGGCCCAGGCTGCAGGGATAGCAGATAGTCATGTGAGGTGGGTATTCCCTGAAGAGTGTTCCAGAAGCTTCCAGAATATTTCTAAAGGTGTCCGTTTCCAAAAAGATCTGAAAAACCATTGAACTGCACTTACTTAATTATTCAGATTAAAGGCTAATGGTAATTTAAGATAAATCAAGGGCTATCAAGATAGCTCACAGCTGGTGTGTCTGCTATGTAAGTCTGATGACCTAAATTCCATCCTGACACATACACCCAAAAGGGCTGGCTTCATATGCCTGACAAGCTAAACTCCTCAGAATCTAGATAGGAGTTCAAGGCCAGCCACGGCTACATAGTGAGACCCTGCCTCAAAATAATTAAATAAATAAGTTAGAAAAACAACAGAGAAAAACACACAAAACATGCACACAGATTAAACATGAGCTAAGGGATTAGGTGTTGGTGGCACATGCCTTTAATCCCAGCCCTGGGGAGGCTGAGGCAGGCAGATCTTTGAGGCCAGCCTGGTCTATAGAGTGAGTGGACAGCCAAGGCTACACAGAGAAACACAGTCTCAAAAAAAAACCAGCAACAATGATAAAACACACACACACACAAAACAACAAAAACAGGAGATGAAACTTTAAATGTTTTCATCTCACTACATTTCTTAGTCATAACACCAAATTAAACTCAACAACTAGTTCATTTACTACTATATTCTACAAAACCTGCCTGTAGAGTGTATTTCAGGAAAAACTTAACCAAAGATCTACATCAGTTTCTACTTAAACTTAGTTCCACACAGTCAGATGTTAAAATTAATGCTAAAGGTCAAAGAAGCAACCGGATTTGTGCGGAGCATTTAATTTTAGAAACTTTGTAGTGGAAAACCTGGCAGTACTTTAATGAAGGGAGGTTAGCTTCCCTTGGAAACAGACAGACAGCACTCAGTGACGGAGCTGGGAGGACAAGGTGGCGTTTCTATGTTGGACTCTTTCCGTGTGCACAAGTTCATTCCACTCAGAGTTTACAAGACTGTCAGTCCCAGACCGAATGCCAAAGGGGAATTGGATGAACACTTGGAGATTATTTACTATCTTAGCAACGTTTTTTCCAGTTGAAAAAAAGTCCCCTAGAGGAGCTCAGATGTTCCTAAACTTTAGACCCTGCTGCCAGCTGAGGTTGCACATCTGTGTGGCCCTTGTTCTCCTTAACTTCTAAAATTGAAAGGAAATATCAACCAACAAAAAATGTGGCAAGAGATTAATAATGTGAATGTGTGCGCACACACACAGCTCTACATACAGAGAGGAGCCTTGGTAGCCATCTGTATATCACAATTTAGTTACATCTCTCCCTTCCCTTCCCTCCCTCCACACCCCTCCCCGACCTCTTTCAAATCCATGGCTCCTTTTTTAATAATTCTTTTTTTGTTTGTTTGTTTGTTTGTTTTTTCGAGACAGGGTTTCTCTGTATAGCCCTGGCTGTCCTGGAACTCACTTTGAAGACCAGGCTGGCCTCGAACTCAGAAATCCGCCTGCCTCTGCCTCCCGAGTGCTGGGATTAAAGGCGTGCACCACCACACCCGGCTCCTTTTTTAATAATTCTTATTCCATGCATATATGCATATACTTATTTTCCTAAACATGGCCTGCCCAGTCCATATAATGCTCCCTGTATGCACGTTTTCAGGGCTGACTGCTTGGCACTGGACGACCTCCCCTGGTCCCTAGGCTAGACATCTCTTTACCATGACCTGAACTAGTGCTGTCAGTTTGCGACAAAGGAACTGGTATTTTTCAGGTCTGAGTAAAATCATCTGTATAATGAGAGAGTAAAACAGAATACAGCCCTGTCTACCTTCCTTGGTTGACAGGGGACGCTCAGTACTGGGGGTTAAACCTACGGCATAATGCACGAGAGGCAAGCCTCTACCACTGTGTACTGGCCCAGTCCTGCTGTCCATCTTTCCAAAGGAAGCCCACAATCATTCCTTTCATTCCAAAAGATGGAAATAGGGGATGAAAGATGAACACTCTTAGAGGTTTTGAGGACAAGTAATACAGAAGTCAGTCTGGTTATTCATCGGAAAATGCACAGACTCACAAGTTTAAATGAAAACTAACTTTCTAAAACAGATTTTACTAATATTGATAAGAATATAGCAAAAAAAGAAAAAAGAAAGAGGAATAAAGAAAGAACAAGAAAAAAGAAAAAAAAGGGGTGGTGGTGGCTGAAGAGATGGCTCAGCCATTAAGAACACTGCTCTCTCCAGAGGTCCTGAGTTCAATTCCCAGCAACCACATGGTGGCTCACAACCATCTGTAATGCGATCTGATGCCCTCTCTTCAGATATATCTGAAGACAGCTACAGTGTGCTCATATAAATAAAATAAATATTTTTAAAAAGAGAGAAAGAAAGAGGTTACAGCAACATGGGCATATTAACCATAAAGTCTGAAAGATACTTTGTTACTCTTCACTGGGAGACACCAAATCATGCCTACGCTTCTGAGCTGAGGCATTCTGCTAGTGCCTCTGCAGCACTGGGGGCTGGGAACAGTTTGCTGGTCAGCCAGCCAGCCTAGCCAAAAATGGTGAGCTCCGAGACGGGCGTGGTGGCGCATGCCTTTAATCCCAGCACTTGGGAGGCAGAGGCAGGCGGATTTCTGAGTTCGAGGCCAGCCTGGTCTACAAAGTGAGTGCCAAGACAGCCAGAGCTACACAGAAACCCTGTCCCGAAAAAAAAAAAAAAAAAAAAGATTATGTGAATACTAAGCAGAAGGCAATGATCACACAGCTCACCTAACACCTTCTGTGTGACCCAGGCACAGGCCCCAACCAGCAGCACAGGCTAAGAAATCCTATTCCTTCCGCAACAGCCAGTTAACAGGGAGGATTCTGGTTCTCCTGCCACCTCAACCCAACCGTGACTGCACCCCTGGGGGACAGACAGACAGGTTCAGATACCCATTCATGCAGGGCATGCCTTGGGTCTACCCATCAAGGGCCACGTAACTAAGGCTTCCAGGGCATCCTCTGTCTATACACATTCAACAGGCAACAGAGGCCATTCTTCTAAACCCCACCAGAAATTACCTTTTCTTTCAAAGCTCTCCTCTCTGACGAAGCAAACGAGTGCCAAGAACTTTGTGACCTCTTTTAAATAAAGAACTGTTGTATTATTCAGCTTTATGATGGCTGTCGAGTCCTTGTCATATGGGGCTCCTGCTCCATCTTCTTTGAGACTAAATGGAAACAGAAACCAAAATGTACTTGACCTTCTGGAAAGAACTATGAATGGCAAGACAGAGATAGACAACTGCCCCCACCCCCGACACACAGAAAACAATCACCTTCATAAGACATTTGCAGCCAAATCAAGTGCCTAGTAAGGCATGTGCAGTACCTTTGGACAGACGCAGGTGACTATCCATCTCTAACCAACATGGTGAGTGGTTACTATGGCAACCAGGCAACACTCAAGGTACCCAAGGGGCACAAGTGGAGGTAGGAGAGTTCTCATCCCTCCAAAGCCAAAGGCACCTTGTGACACAACAGCGAGGCTGCCAAAAGCAAGGTCAAAGACTTCCAAAAAGTCCAGACAGACAGACAGGAGAGGCAAAGGCTGAGATGAGGACAGGCAAAATGCAGGCAACGCTGACATCACAGCCTGAGGGAGCGAAACAGGACTCACGGAAGACACTAGTGACTGGATTTGAATCCTTCCCTCACAAAGAGTGTCTTTGAACCTTTTCTCTTTAACTGAAACTATGTACATTTATTTTCTAGTGTATTGCCCAAATTCATGAATAAGTGTCTAGAAATTTGACTCTATTGGAATTACCCTAAACCTTATCAATTTCACCCCAAAATTACTGGGGAATAAACAGCTGACCCTATTTAGCTCTGATCACACACTAGCTGACAGAGAAAATCCTCTAAGCTAGACAGATACTGAGGAATGGTAAGTCGGCTAATAATAATAATAATAATAATAATAATAACAACAACAACAACAACTTGAGCAAAGTTAATGACAGAGGTAAACTGGAATCTAAAATCTAGATATGATAAATAGTAAACTGGAATCTAAAATCTAGATATAAATATCAAGGCCAATGCTTTAATCTTGCAAAAATAAAAAGGGTGGTGGGAGCAAACTCAAAGTAATGAGGGGCCTGTGTGGGGATTTTAGCTTTGAAAAGTACTTTACACTGGTATCTACATACTTAAAAGGAGATTAAATTTCAATTGTGCAAGCCCAGATGTCCAAGGGCAGCACAGACAATTTAACAAGATCTTATCTCAAAAAAAGAAAGGAAAAATTAAAAAATTTAAAAGGCACGAGCGCACAGCACGGCTCTCCTGCCAGATCTCAGCCTGCATGCTCTCTCTCTGTGACACCCTGGGCTTTCTCACTCTCTCTGGCTCCCCTGCCTCTGCCATACACCTACTTGCTGCTGATCTCCTCTGTGACAGAACATGGAAGGTTTCTTGGTCCCTAATTGAAAAAGGCATGTCCCCTCTAGCCGTCACCTACCACTCACATGTCTTGTTTTACTTTCAACTTCTAATAAAATGGCCCTTAAATTTTAAGAAATTATGGAAATTAAGTTTTTGAAAGCACCAATGAACCCACTAAACCTGTCAAAGATTCAAAGCCACCTCCCATACTAGGATTTGAGTTTGGACCCTGTGCATGCTAGGGAAGATGTCTATCACAGAGCTGTAGTCCCAGCCAGCTCTAAGAAAACCTCCCAATGTTGTGGTGGTTTGAATAGGAATGACACAGACTCATGAGTGTGAATTCTGGCCCCGGGAGTGGCACTATTAGAAGGTGTGGCCTTGTTGGAGGAGGTGTGCCACTGTGGAATCGAGCTTTGAGGTTTTTAGTGTTGCACAGTCTCCTGCTGCCTGCAGATCAAGATAGAACTCTCATCTTCTCCTGCACCACACCTGCCTACATGCCGCTATGCTTCCTGCCACGTACGGTAATGAATAAAACTCTGATCCTGTCAGTCGGCCCCAGTTAACTCCTTATAAGAGCTGCCATGGTCGTGGTGTCTCCTCACAGCCATAAAACCCTAACACGTGAATTAAAAAACATTAACTTCAACAACACTATTTCAGACATTGCTTATTTATATTGAGATGGGATCCTGCTACGTTGCCCACATGGCTTTGAACTCTCCCTCTTTCTGTCTCAGACAATCTCCTGACAGCTGAGGTTACAGGCATGCATGTACCACATACTGGGCCTAGCTATATATTTTAACACAGAATTTCTCTTGCTAAGTAATTCTCTAAGAAAAATAAGTGGAAACATTTAAACTTTTTAATCTACCCCCCCAAAAAAGGCTGTGTTAAAATTTTTTCAAGTAGACATATTTGAATATATAGATTCTAAATATTGCTTGTTACTAAATAATACTAATACTAATAGCATGGGTAATTTCTCAGAATACATTACATGGAAAAATGGCAAAATATAAAATTATTTGTGGGCTGCAGTTAATGGTTAAGAGCACTGAATGCTCTTCCAGGTCCTGAGTTCAATTCCCAGCAACCACATAGTGGGTTACAACCATCTGTAATGACATCTGTTGCCCTCTTCTGGTGTGTCTGCAGATAGCTACAGTGTACTTATAAATGAAATAAATAAATCTTTTTTTAAAGGGGCTGGTGAGATGGCTCAGCGGGTAAGAGCACCCGACTGCTCTTCCGAAGGTGATAAGTTCAAATCCCAGCAACCACATGGTGGCTCACAACCATCCGTAACGAGATCTGGCTCCCTCTTCTGGAGTGTCTGAAGACAGCTACAGTGTACTTACATATAATAAATAAAATAAATCTTTAAAAAAAATCTTTTTTTAAAAAAAGGAAGAAAAAAGAATAAGAAAAAAATTATTTGTAGTGATCTCATTATCCTAAGAATTACAAACAGAAATAAAAATAAAGTCCAGAGGAATGGAGACAGCAGGGCCGAGGGCTGACTCAGCAGTTCAGGGCACTTCCTCTTTCTTTCTTTTTTCTTTTTCTTTCTTTTTTTTTGTTTTGTTTTGTTTTGTTTTCAAGACAGGGTTTCTCTGTGTAGCCCTGGCTGTCCTGGAACTCACTTTGTAGACCAGTCTGAACTCAGAAATCCGCCTGCCTCTGCCTCACGAGTGCTGGGATTAAAGGCGTACGCCACCACGGCCGGCTATGGCTTCCTCTTTCTAAGGACTGAGGTTTGGGTTCCAGTACCCACATGGAGGCTCACAGCCATCAGAAACTCCAGTTCCAAGGGACCCAACAACCCTCTTCTAAACTCTGAGGGTACCAGGCATGCACAGGGTGCATACACATACATGCAGACAAAGCATTATTAAATAAAATGTCTAAAAGTACAAACAGCGGCTGTCTCTCTAGACAGTAAGGCTATGGAGCCGTCTTGGCTTTTGTTTTTAGTTTAGATCTAACCCAGGCTTCATGCAGGCCGGGAGAGTGACCATCCCTGAGCTCCCATCCCCAATCCCAAACTAGTTTATTTTTTTATGCTTGTCATAAATAGATGTTGCTTTGACAACCACAACAAAGGAAACCATCAAACAAAATACGAGAACCAAAAGAATTACCAGTAGAAATTTGTGACGTTTTATAACTAAAATGGATGTGGAGCTCACTTTCTCATCGACAAGCAAAGAGAGAGAGTGGAACATGTGTGTGTGTGCCCGTGTGCATGCACGTGAACGTGTGTGCGTATACACGTGCATGTGAGTGTGTATATTTACCTGTGTGCCGAACTGCTAACTCTGCAGAACCCGCAGCTGAGAGAGTTCTGCAACACCTAAGCTAATCACCTGAAAGGGCAGTAAGATGTCTGTCCCAAGGCCACCTGCTTCCTGGCCTGCTTACAAGGGCTCTACCCACATCCCAACTCCTGCTGGTCACCTCAGCAGGCTCACAGCTGCTTCAATAAGCTGAGTGTCTTCGAGTTTCTACTAATGTGATCAAACACATGACCAAAGCAACTTGGGGAGGAAAGGGCTTATTTGGTTTGCATTTTCAAACAAGTTATCACTGTTCATTATGAAAAGAAGTCAGGGCAGGGACTCAAACAGGGCTGGGCCCTCCCACATCAAAGAGTAATTAAGAAAATGCCCAGCGCTGGGTAGTGGTGCCGTATGACTTTGATCCCGGTACATGGGAAGAAGAGGCAGGAGGATCTCTTTGAGTTTAAGTCTAGCCTGATCTACAGGACAGCCAGGGCTAAACAGAAAAACCCTGACTCTAAAAATGAAAAACAAACAAACAAAAAACCAAGAAAGGAAGAAAGAAAAAGAAAGAAAGAAAGAAAGAAAGAAAGAAAGAAAGAATTAATTGAAAGAAATGAAGGAAGGAAGGAAAGAAGGAAAGAAGGAAAAAAGGAAAAGAATGGGAAAGGCAAGGCCAGGCCAAGCCCTATAGTCTTGCCTACAGCCCATCTTATAGATTTATTTTCTCAGTTGAGTCAAGTTGACATAAAGCTAACCAGCAGTTCTCCCTGAATCCTGTGTGTCCTCAGTTCTCCCTGAATCCTGTGTGTCCTCAAAGCATCAGCATTCCACTATAGAAAAACCATCTCTAGCAAAGCCAGCTCCCTCTCTTGTCTGTTTAGTGGGTAAAAGTAACTCCAATTAACAACACTTACCCAAACATCTCACTACTCATGTCTAATTACCATATGGCATAATAATGATGTTCATGCATATCATTTAAAATGTGCCAGATATCTGTGTTGTTCACTGTATGGTCACCATAGCGATTGAGACCGTAATCAGACTTAACTCAGCTCTCAAGAATCATTCAATATTGTCCACTTAAAAAATAACAGGCTACCACAGCGTCGGATTCTTGAGGCAGGCCTACTTATAAAGCTAGATGCCTATGTCTGATAACTAATAAATTATTGATCTGAGATCTACCAGGGCAGGAACTTTATGAGCCTACTAACAGTGTCTTCATCCTTACTGTCTAGGAGTTAAGTATATGTGAGCACATGGGTTTCCATGTGCATGAGTTACGTAACACAGTTAACAGAAAACCTGACTGGGTGGGCAAAGAATTTTCAAATGGTGGAAGACAGAAATGGCTAAGGTTGAAACTTCTAGAAGCTGACAGAGCAGAGTGTCAGGTGGGGTGACACAGAGAGAAGAGTATGTGAAACACGGGGTCTGAGCACAGCTAACAACAGGCTTACATTAGGGAACAACTCACTCACTCACATGCCCTGTACAAATGTGATCAGCAGCCTCTCAGGCATGCAGAGCGCTTCTATGTTTAGCAATACAACTTTCTCCACTCGATAATGTTATCTTAAGCATTTAGGAAGTTTTGGTCTCTATGAATGTTAAGGCCATAATACATAAAAACTGACAAAAGTCATTTGTCCAGTTTTATAATTCTCTGCCCACCCAGACAATCAACATCAAATTTTAAACAATACTGAGCAGGTATTTTCCATAACAAGCAGGATAATGGAAACATTTTTGGTGGCTTGTGAATCTATTTTTACCCCCTGGACTGCACTTGGTGCAGGGTTTCTAGCGTCAGGGTCAGGATCATTTAGACCAAGGTTCAAAGTCTGATCTTTTCTTACTGACAGCAAAAGCGTGTCTGTCTTAGAAATGTCTCCATGGGAAAGTCCATTTCTTTATGTGCAAACAAGTATAGTATAGTTCCTGTCCCATGGAACAGCTGAGAATTAAGATATGCACAACAAAGCTTTAGCCACAATTAATAGATATTTGCTCAATAATTACTTTTTATTGTGTATGATATATGTATATGTATAGATCTCAGATGCTTAAAACAAAAGTATAAAAGTCAAACTAATACAAAAATTCTACAGAAGCAATGAGAAGAAAAGCTGGCAGGTGGTCATTCTCCCCTCACCCTGTCTCCCCTTTCCTGCAGTGCTGAGGACTGATCTCAAAGCATAACTGGGCTATATAAATCTCCAGCCCTGGACAGCACAACTCTTTAAGAACTGTGCTTTAAGAATGGAAAAGATGGACGGAGCCGGGAGTGGTGGTGCACACCTTTAATCCTAGCACTCGGGAGGCAGAGGCAGGTGGATTCGAGGCCAGCCTGGTCTACAGAGTGAGTTCCAGGACAGGCAGGACTACACAGAGAAACCCTGTCTCGAAAAACTAAAAAAAAAAAAAAAAGAATGGAAAAGAGGAAAGCGTGGTCAGAGTATCCAAAACAAACAAACAAACAGCTTCAATGGCGATAGAAAAGACTCACCCATAAATACAGGAGATGTCAATCACCACGTCAATCATGTCGCAGCAGAGCTCGTACGTCTGCATGTCCACCGGCGTGCTGTCGGTTGCAATATAAATCTTACTGACCACGTCAAACAGAAATGCTTTCTCAATTCCAGAATTCTGAAAGGGGAAGAAAATATTAAAAAAAAAAAAACAAAACCAAAAAACCATGCCTTGGGCTGGGGTGATGGTTCAGTGGTTAAGAGAACGGACTGTTCTTCCAGGGATCCTTGGTTCAATTCCCAGCACCCTCATGGTAGCTCACAATGAGATCTGATCCCCTCTTCTGGTGTGTCTGAAGACAGCTATGATGTGCTCATGTACATAAAATAAATATTTCTTTAATTGCTTAAAAAAAGAGAGAGAGAGGGATGCTTTAAAATAACAGCAATTTCAGACTATGTCATGGTTACATTTAAAAAATAATAATATTCTACCCCACCAATTAGGAAAGGGTTGGGAGGTGTGGAGGGACAGCATAGAAACATGGAGGGATAGTACAGCATATGCATCTATGAAATGTCATGGTGAAGTTCTCCTACTTGCACAGTCAATAGGCGGCAATTTTAAAAGATTTATTTATTGTTTATATAGTGTTCAGAATGCATGCATGCATGCCTACAGGCCAGAAAGAGGGCACCAGATTACATGACAGATGGCCACCATGTGGTTTCTAGGAATTGAACTCAGGATTTCTGGAAGAGCAGCTAGTACTCTGAACCGCTGAGCCATCTCTCCAGCCCAACAATTTTATAATAAAGTGATTTTCTTTAGATATTTATAAAAAAATGATAAGGAATTCCAGCTATACAGTTTTACTGCTCTTTAAGCTTACTGTCATAAATATTTATGATGGACTTGAAAAAGAAACTGAAGGCAGGATTAGCCTTAGTTATTTGTCTGAGGTAAACCACTTGGGCACTGTCTGCTAAACCCCTGGCTCGTCAGGCTCACCACAGACATGGTGTGAAACCTGTGGTATTCAAACACCGACCTCACGGAGAGAACCAAGGGGTTTTAAAGACATCTTCTTACATTTATTTGTGTCTTTTTGTGTGGCTGGGGTTGTTAGGTCTGCAAGAGCACACATGTGGGGGGTCGGAAGACAACTCGGAGGGAGGGAGGGGGAAGGGAGGGAGGGAGGGAGCGAGGGAAGGAAGGAAGGAAGGAAGGAAGGAAGGAAGGAAGGAAGGAAGGAAGGAAGGAAGGAAGGAGCTGGTTCTCTCCTTGTAGTCTATGCGACCCCATGGTTTGATTTCTGAGACTCGGCACCAGGTGCCCTTGCTGTGCCAACCTGCCGGCCCCTAACCAGGCTTTGTGCTCCGTAGCTGAAGTGAGGAGGCTTCATTAATACAGATGCTCACTTCCCCCTTGAACAAGCAGTCCAAGGGCACAAGGATTAAAACTGAAAGGCTCTAAAACATCACGTAGGCGTCATCTTCAAGAGCGATACTAACATGGCCTGAAACGCAGGCAGGCATACAACTTTTTTTTTTTTTTTTTTTTTTTTGGTTTTTCGAGACAAGGTTTCTCTGTCTAGCCCTGGCTGTCCTGGAACTCAACTTTGTAGACCAGGCTGGCCTCGAACTCAGAAATCCACCTGCCTCTGCCTCCCGAGTGCTGGGATTAAAGGCGTGCGCCACCACGCCCGGCTCGGCATACAACTTTTGACTCTCGCCATGTTGCTCTCAAATTCTGCAAGTGACCCAAGCAGGAAGAAACGGTCTACTTACTGAGATAAAGATGTTCAGCAGATTCTCCAGGGTCGGGAGCTGTGGGATCAGTTTCTGAACCACTTTACTAAAGGCTTCAAATATTGAATGATCATATATGCTTGTCAGGTAAAAGCTGAAAGAGAAGGGCAGCATGTCACCAGGCTCCCTCTGAGCAGTTACCTCAGGCTCCTTCACTAGCACCAGGAATCTTCTGTATGACTCTAACACGCAAGCACTAGAATTCACAATGACCTTGTTCAAAACCAAGTACGTCCCGTCAGGCAGCGTCCTCACTCCCTAGTGCCAGGTCTACCGGCCATTCCTCACTGCCTGGCAAGCTTCAGAGTTTGGCCATCCTTATCCACATGAGCATCCTAACGAGCTGTAAGAGTCTCTACTCAATTGTCTCTACACGAGCCTCTACTGAATTACCAGTAGCTCCTAAATCATTGACACTGAAGTCTGTCATTTTTTTCCATCTTCTAATTTTTAAAATCAACGACGCATGTACTATCTACCTACCCTACCCCACAAAACAGATGGGAGAGATTTTCCTCTGAATTCCTATCCTAATGATTTGAAGTCTCTTCTGTTCATGGTTATAAATACCATCCCGTTAGTAAGAACCGCTACTGAGCACCAGTTAGCATCCTGGTTAGAGTCTTGGGTTTTACCGTGTTTCTCATATGAGATGAGAAGTTTAGCTTTGACAACTTGTTGAATACAAAAGGTAAAACAAACACTACTTTTCACCAAAAGCTGGCATTTAGCAAGTGCAAAACTTCTTTGACCCTATCCCAGCGAGAAACAGGTAAGAGGGTAAACTGCCATCCATGGGGTCTGCGCCCAGCCAGTTCTAGCCTGTGGTGACTACAACCCAAACCCACTTCCTCCAACCTCTCGTAGGACTAGGACCCTGAGAGCTCTTACCTCAGGTGAATTTTTTCTAATCCAGCATCAGCGAGGTCATCGTTTGCCCTCTGGTGAATGTCTCTTTGGGTTTCAATTTTGTGATCATCTGACAGACCATCTACTTTATGAATAAACACCTCGAAGTTGATATCAGTGTTCACCTTGTAGGCCCTGGTCACTGTGAGATGGAGCCTGGCCAGCGCTTCCATATAGTCATCCTGGAACAAAGTTCGTGCCTTCAGCTTTTTGTTTCCAGAACCTTCCATACACGCTCATCATCTCGAAACACATAGCTATGATCTCCAAAAATATTTTTCCCAAACTCCCAACACCCACACCCACACTCACACAAAAATATTCTGGCTTCACAGACTTCAAGCATACACAGAAGCTAAGAAAGAAAATGGAGCTGGTTTGCATGGTCACAGTATAGGCTGTTGATAGCTATAAAGACGACCTGGAGTTCCAGGAGACAGGATGCCTTCCAGCTTCCCAGGGCTCTCAAGGACCGTGATGGAGACTACAGATGAAATAAGGCTGAGAAGAAGGGTGAGAAAGGAGTTTAACACTAATCCAGGGAAGTCAGCGAAACTCCGCTTGCTTTTGTAACTAAACCACAGGGGAAATCAGCTTAGCATGCTTATCTGTCTGTTCTCTCCAGGGCTACTGGGTGCCACATTGCAAACATGTGGAACCTTCCTCTGGGACTCCCACAGGTAGTGCAGGCCCCAGAGCCTTCACTTCTGGCTCTGTACAGAGAATTTGAGACTCCTGGTCCAGAGCAATTGTTTCAATCACCACAATACTACTTTCTCCCCCTTCCTACCTCTATATAGTAAAAAATAATGAACACCTGTGCAACTAACTATCTTTCTGTTTAGTAATCAATCAGTATCAGGAATGATGGCTCACAGTGGAGAGGCTGAGGCAGGAGGATTGCTTTAAATTACAGGCCAACCTGGGATAGTCTTTGAGATTCTGTCTCAAAACAAACAGAGCTAGAGAGATGGCTCAGCAGTTAAGAGCACTGACTGCTCTTCCAGAGGTCCTGAGTTCAATTCCCTGCAACCACATGGTGGCTCACAGCCATCTGTAACGGGATCTGAGGCCCTCTTGTACATCTGAAGATAGCTAAAGTATACTCACATACATAAATAATTCTAAACAAACAAACAGAATTGGCGATGTAGCTCAATGGAAACCCTTGTCTAGTATTCATAGGGTTCTGAGATTAAGTCCTGGTATCATTTTTTTTTAGTCTTTTAAATGAAAAAATTATGCTGGGTAGTGGTAGCACATGACTTTAATTCCAGCACTAGGGAGGCAGAAGCAGGCAGATATCTGAGTCTGTGGCCAGCCTGGTCTACAGAGTGAGGACCACGTGGGCTATACAAAGAACTGCTATCTGGGGAAGGAAGGAAGGAAGGAAGGAAGGAAGGGAGGGAGGGAGGGAGGGAGGGAGGGAGGGAGGGAGGAAGGAAGGAAGGAAGGAAGGAAGGAAGGAAGGAAGGAAGAGGAAAGGGAAGGAGGGAGGGAGGAAGGAAGGAAGGAGGAAAGGGAAAGAAGGAGGGAGGGAGGGAGGGAGGGAGGGAGGGAGGGAAAAAAAGAGAGAAAAGAGAAAATGAGCTGAATGATCAATACCAAAGCTCCTTTGTCCACTTCCTTCTAAGTACTTATGTGAGCTTATCTATTCCACTCATCTCTTTACATTGCAGTCAACACATGTATCCAGTGTTTACATTGTTTTAAAAGTTAAGAGAAATATCAACTTGGAGTTGCTCTTGGTTGGAGGTTGTCCCCCACCTAAGGCAGGCACAGATAAAAGTCTAGGTACCTACAAAGATAAAAGGCTAGGCTCCAACATGTTCTGTACAAAGGAAAGTGTGTGCTGGGGTATGAGCAGACTCTAAAGATGATCAGACAGGGCAGAGGGATACTGGCAGTCCTTGCTAATAACCAACCAGCTGACTTTGAGGAAGTCTGAAATAGAATACTATACCATGTTAGCCAAAGCTCATATCCCTCTCTACAGAAGTAATAATGCTGAATCAGGCACACCGTGCTGGAAATACAACAGAGCATGCACCTTGGCAATCATTGGCCTAGGTTACTCTGATATTATAAACTTGGCAGAACAGACCAGGAAAATGTAAACCAGAAAGGTTTCTTTTATTAAAACTTTCCTGGGCTGGTGAGATGGCTCTTCCGAAGGTGCTAAGTTCAAATCCTAGCAACCCACATGGTTGTTTCGCAACTATCCATAACGAGATCTAACTCCCTCTTCTGTAGTGTCTGAAGACAGCTACAGTGTACTTACATATAATAAATAAATTTAAAAAAACAAAACAACAACAACAACAAAAAACTTTCCCAAGCTTGTTTTAAAAACAAAAAATCACAGAAATGTCAAGTTATAGGCTAGCAAGGTGGCAGTGTTAATCCTATCAAGCCTGAAGCCCAGAGTTCAATCCATAAGATCCATATGGTCGCAGAAGAGGAATCCCCCAACCCAGGCTGACCTCTGACCTCCACCATGGCATGTGCACTGAATAAATAAGTGTAAAAAAAAAAAGAAAAATATTGTGGCTAGAGAGATGGCTCAGCGGTTAAGAGCACTGACTGCTCTTCCAGAGGAGAGGTTCTGAGTTCAACTCCCACATGGTGGCTCACAACCACCTGTAATGGGATCTGATACCCTCTTCTGGTGTACCTAAAGACAGCTACAGTGTATTTATTTATAATAATAAATAAATCTTTGGGCTGGAGTGAGCAGGGCTGGAGCGAGCAAGGTTGACCGGAACAAGCAGACATCATACTAAATTCAATTCCCAACAACCACATGAAGGCTCACAGCTACAGTGTGTACTCATATACATAAAATAAATAAATAAATAAATCTTTTTTTTTTAAAAAAAAATCAAAAAATACATCTTTTTTTTCAAGACAGGGTTTCTCTGTGTAGCCTTGGCTATCCTGGAACTCACTCTGTAGACCAGACTGGCCTCGAATTCAGAGATCTGCCTACCTCTGTCTCCCAAATGCTGGGATTAAAGTTCCCTATACCCTCCCCACGCCCTGCTCCCCTACCCTCCCACTCCCACTTCTAGGCCCTGGCATTCCCCTGTACTGGGGCATATAAAGTTTGTAAAAGCAAGGGGCCTCTCTTCCCAATGATGGCCGACTAGGGCATCTTCTGCTACATATGCAGCTAGAGACACGAGCTCTGGGGGTACTGATTAGTTCATATTGTTGTTCTACCTAAAAGGTTGTAGACCCCTTCAGCTCCTTGGGTAATTTCTCTAGCTCCTCCATTGGAGGCCCTGTGTTCCATCCTATAGATGGCTATGAGCATCCCCTTCTGTATTTGCCAGGCACGGCACAGCCTCACTCGAGATAGCTATATCAGGGTGCTTTCAGCAAAATCTTGCTGGCATATGCAATAGTGTCTGAGTTTGGTGGCTGATTATGGGATGGATCCTTGGGTGGGGTAGTCTCTGGATGGTCCATCCTTTTGTCTTAGCTCCAAACTTTGTCTCTGTAACTCCTTTCATGGGTGTTTAGTTCTCTATTCTAAGAAGGAATGAAGTATCCACACTTTGGTTTTTGTTCTTCTTGATTTTCTTGTGTTTTGTAAATTGTATCTTGGGTATTCTAAGTTTCTGGGCTAATATCCACTTATCAGTGAGTCCATATCAAGTGACTTCTTTTGTGATTGGGTTACCTCACTAAGGATGATATCCCTCCAGATACATCCATTTGCCCAAGAATTTCATAAATTCATTGTTTTTAATAGCTGAGTAGTACTCCATTGTGTAAATGTACCACATTTTCTGTATCCATTCCTCTGTTGAGGGACATCTGGGTTCTTTCCAGCTTCTGGCTATTATAAATAAGGCTGCTATGAATATAGTGGACCATGTGTTCTTATTACCAGTTGGAACATCTTCAGGGTATATGCCCAGACTGGTTGTACCAGCTTGCAATCCCACCAGCAATGGAGGAGTGTTCCTCTTTCTCCACATCCTCGCCAGCATCTGCTGTCACCTGAGTTTTTGATCTTAGCCATTCTGACTGGAGTGAGGTGGAATCTCAAGGTTGTTTTGATTTGCATTTTCCTGATGATTAAGGATGTTGAACTTTTTTTCAGGTTTTAAAAATGATGTAGAATTGTATATATCTCTTTTCATTCAGTGTTATGCCTAGGAGACTCATTCTGAAATTTTCCTTTATAGATGATGGCTCATCACATGTCACATTTATGACCTGTTGATGGAAATTCTAAACATGTCCAATGACCTGCCAGTACAGGGATGAGTCTCATGAACACACAGCTTGCCTCAATGGCTGCTGTAAGGTCACAGCTGAGTCTGAACAGTGTGTTCCCAGTGTAGTCCGTGAAACTCCTGCTTCAGGAATTCTCACAACACATGCTTACTCAGATCTCTGGACTACTGCTAGTCTGAAAGGTGTAGACAGGCCTTATTAAAAAAAAAAAAAATTAGAGCCGGGCATGGTGGCGCACGCCTTTAATCCCAGCACTGGGGGTGGGGGATGGGGGGGCAGAGGCAGGCGGATTTCTGAGTTGGAGGCCAGTCTGGTCTACAGAGTGAGTTCCAGGACAGCCAGGGCTATACAGAGAAACCCTGTCTCAAAAAACAAAAACAAAAACAAAAATTAGAACAAAGAAATAAAAAGAGCCAGGCATGGTGGCGCATGCCTCTAATCCCAGTGCTTGGAAGGAAGAAACAAGCTGATCTCTGTGAGTTTGAGGCCAGCCTGGGCTACAGAGTGAGTTCCAGGATACCCAAGGCTACACAGTGAGACCTTGTCTCAAAAAACAAACATATACATATACAGATAGAAACAAACATATACATATACAGATAGGTAGGTAGGTAGATGGAGGGAGGGAGGGAGGGAGGGAGGGAGAGAGAGAGAGAGAGAGAGAGAGAGAGAGAGAGAGAGAGAATATGACACCTGTAGGAAGGACTCTAAATGACTTTATAACATCTATGCAACTATCCTACCTCTGATATGGCTCCAAACCTGGAAAATACACACAAAACCCAGACAAAAAAATAAGCATTTGTTTGTTTGTTTTTGTGGGATAGGATTTATTTTGCATTTATTTATTCTCCAAACTCCATCAGCCTTCGTCTGTAAATAAGTTAAAATATCAAACATGGGAACAGGAAACTAAGAGGAGACAAAAATAACGAGCCCTTTCTCACTCTGGAGCTCTGAACAGTGGTTAACGAAGAAACAACAAAGAAACACACTGGACCTCAGGCCAGAGACGAAGCATTAAAATCTCCAGTAACTATCCAGTCGCTCCCAGTCTATAAAGTTCTAGAAAGGTGGCTGGATAACCTGCAAGGATAAGAAGCACAACTGAGGTTGCCTGGGGGCTGGGCACTAGGGAGAGTGAAACATCCCAGGAGCCTCTGAGGACAGAAGGATCCTGTGCCTTCCATGAGGGCTGGATACATGGGAGATACATTTGTAACCCCTTCAAGAATGTACTTAAAAGGAGTGCACTCTATTATAGCATGTAAACTATGTCTCTTTAAGGAGAAAGCTCACTTTAAGGGCCAGGTCAATTAGCAAAATTACCCAACATTCAGAGATAATACTAGAGTGTACTACTTTACAACCTGTTAAGTGTATAAAATGGCCTGATTGCAGGCTGGAGATAGCTCAGCGGTTAAGAGCACTGACTGCTCAGAGATCCTGAGTTCAATTCCCAGCAACTACATGGTAGCTCACAACCATCTGTAATGGGATCTGATGCCCTCTTCTGGTATGTCTGAGGACAGATACAGCATACTCATTAAATAAATAAATAAATAAATAGATAAATAAATAAATAAATAAATCTTTTTTTTAAAAAAAATGAGCCGGGCGTGGTGGCGCACGCCTTTAATCCCAGCACTTGGGAGGCGGAGGCAGGCGGATTTCTGAGTTCGAGGCATATACAGAGAAACCCTGTCTCGAAAAACAAAACAAAACAAAACAAAACAAAACAAAACAAAAGGCCTGATTACACTATCAGACTTAGGCAGGCTCTCTGTCATAGCCCTGGCTGTCCTGGAATTCATTCTGTAGACCAGGCTGGCCTCAAATTCAGAAGAGAGACGCCTGCCTCTACCTCTCAGTTGCTGGGATTAAAGGTGTGTCAGCACATCTGGCTCACAGTAACAGATGAAATAATGTGTAGCCTTAATGACTGAAATGATGAACAGAAGGGGCTGGAGAGAAGGCTCAGCACTTAGAGCACACACTGCTCTTATGGAGGACTTGGGTTCGATTCCCAGCACCCTACGGGGTGGCTCAGTACCACCTGTAAGTTCAGAACCAGGGGACCTGACACCCTCTCATCCTCTTCTGGTCTTCTTTTGGTACCTGCACTCGTGTGAATGCACACTCACCCTAAACACCTTAAATGCCATTAAAAGGAAGAAAACGTGGGGTCCAACTGTGCAAGCCTGTGATCCCAGCTGTCTGGCCAGGAAAGGTACAAGATCACAAGTTTGCAGCCAGCCTGGTCAAGGTTTAAGAGTGTGGCACTGTGGTAGAACACTTGCCTAACATATGCAAGGCTCTGAGACCATCATCACTAAACAGAGGACTATAGATGCTTTCCCCAACATTATTTTTTTTAAGATTTATTTATTATTATATCTAAGTACACTGTAGCAGTCTTCAGATGCACCAGAAGAGGGCGTCAGATCTCATTAGGGACGGTTGTGAGCCACCATGTGGTTGCTGGGATTTGAACTCAGGACCTTCGGAAGAGCAGTCGGTGCTCTTAACCACTGAGCCATCTCTCCAGCCCCAACATTACTTTTTTTTTTTTCCTGTGCAAGTGCGTGCATCCATGTCTATGTATGAATCTGGTATATGCGTGTGTGCAGTGTATATGCACATAGGCATGCATGTGTGCACATGCTCTTGCTCTATCACACTAATCTGATTCTGTAACAGGAGTCTCTCAGCAAGTCTGGAGCTCTGCTAAAAGCTAGCAAACCCCAGTGAGCTTCCTGTCTCTGCTCTTCCCTACCCTACAGCACCAGACTTCCCAGCTTATGTGTGACACCTGGGCTTTTGTACCCTGTCCCCGTCCCCAGGGGAGCAGAGAGGGAAACAATATGTTCATGTCTGTAATCGCAACATTCCTTAAGAGGCTGGGTGCTGTGAGTCCAGCCTGGCTATAAGATCCCATGCCAGCCTGAGCCAAAAGTGTTAGACCCTGTCTCAAAGAAATAAGAGGTAGGGAAAAGGGGGAAAGGGAAAAGGAAAAGGGAGGGAAGAAGGAAGAGAAAAAAAAAGGGGGTCTTTTTAAAGCATTATGAGACTTTTCTGTAACCTGTAGTAAACTTAAACAAACACACACGTTTACTAACCTAACTGAAAAAACTGCTTCATGATTAGATAAAATTGTCTATCTAAAAATAAGCAAGTATGGACTGGAAAGATGACTTGGTGCTTAAAAGGACCTGCTGCTCTTGCTGGTGACCAGAGTCTAGTTCCTAGCACCTACATGGAGCCGTTCACAACCACCTAAAACTCTGCTTCCAGGGAGCAGACACCTCTGGCTGCTGCAAGAACCTAGCTGCTCCCTGGGCTCCCTGATTTACAGTGCCGGCAAACAGACAGGAAGGAGGGCAAGGCAGACAGGCCAGAAAACACGTTAGTCCATGTGGGAGGATCAGGAAAGCAACTCCCAACCAACAGACCCAGGCATACCAAGGGTGCAGGCATACCAAGGGTGCAGGCACAAGCTTTGGGTCGACCTAGACAAAGAGTAAACCCACCCAGTGAGGTCCACATGGCTCACTCCCTCTACAGACCTCCCCTGAAGGAAGAATTCATCCTAATGCACTCTGAGCTGGTCTCAGAGGCAGGCACACAGTGCAGTCTCCTGGAGTTGATGCTTTGCTCAAGATGTTACTTCTGTATCACACATACCCTGCAAGGCTGACCAGACTACAGAAGCAACGCATTTCTGGGAAATCTCTAAACCCCCACTCTAGGCTGGGTTTGGCATTCTTTGGAGAACCTGCTTTCTTTAGGCCCAGGAAAACCTCCAGGCTAGTCTCAGGGCTCTCCAAGGCCCCAACCACACACACCTTTCCAAGCATGATCAGCCTGCTCTCCCTTTCTCCCCTTTCCACCGAGCGAGCGGCAAGGTTCCAGTTAGAGGAGAAGCTGGAGAATGGGGCTCCTCACCAGTCAGGGGATCCCTATTTATTTCCTTTATAGCTAATTTGAAGGAGGACTTAAACAGTAGTTAATAAACTACTAAAAATAATTCTTATGACAGAAAACTAGGTAATGTAGGAGGTACAACTTGGGAGGATTTTAAATTCTTGAGTAGATGCTATGACAAAAACCTGTACCCCCAACCTAGCTATGAGAACACATTTCTCAGTTCACACAGCCAGGAGACCAAAAACACAAAAGTGGAGCTGGTTATCCAAACACAGATGTGAACTGTGGTTAAAAAAAAAATATGAACTATCCATCTTCCCAGGAGATACCTAGCTCACATTTTAATAGTCATCTACAAAACACATAAGTAATTATAGTGATATATAATTATATTATATATAGTGATATATAATTATATTAGTAGTATATTATAAATACTAATAATAATTTGAATCAAGGGCTAAAGAAATGGCTCACTGGTTGGTCTTTCAGAAGACCCAGATTCAATTCCCAGCACCTACATGGCAGCTCACAATTGCCCAGTTCAAGGTGATCCAGTGGCCTCTTCGGGCCTTTGCAGGCACCAGATACACAAGCTGTTCACAGATATACATGTAGGCACAACACCCATACACATAATAAAATCAAGTAATACTTTGATTCAGAAGAAAAAAATTCCACTTCTAAGTGTATCTGCTTAGAAAGTAAACATTATACAACGTACCCTTCTATGTAAGTTTTGTTGCAGAAAACCTGTCATTCCACATATCTTCTGGGATCTGGCCTATATCTGCGAAGTTAAATGTGTTTGGGCTATGACCAGACCGGATCTGCTGCAAAGTCTGAGGGCTCTAAGAAATCCTGTTTGATAGGAAGGCCTAATAAAAACCCAAACCACCCCACCCCGCACTGGGCCAGCGGAATGACTCAACAGGTAAAGGTACTTGGCTCAGACCTCACAACCTGAGCTTGACCCTCTGATCCCACAGGTGCAGGAGAGTGCCCTCTAACAGCCCCAGCCCCACCCCCTCACACATCCCTACACACACACACACACACACACAATTTTACAAAAAACAAACCACACTGAGAACAGATATGAGGAGGGAGTTGCTGCCCACGCTAAGACTGTACATACCTGGGAGTCGATGACAAAGATCAGTGCTCCGGTTCCCCGGAAGATCATCTCATAGTCAAAGGTAGGGTCAAAAAAGTCAATCTGCCCTGGGAAGTCCCAAATCTGGAAGTTCACAAAGGAGCTGTTGGAGACGTCTTCCCGGCAGATCCTGTTGGTGCTCTCCAAGAACAGCGTCTCGCTCGGGGACATTTTGTGAAAGACAACTTTCTGGATGGATGACTTGCCGCTCCTCCTGAGACCCATGAGCAGGATCCTGGGCTTCACCTCAGTGCTGAAGGGGTCGCTGAAGTCCAGAACTGGAGAAACCCCAGAACAGGAAAAGGTGAGTTGTTCATGGCAGCTAGCCAGAGTTTCCCTCCACCTCAGACGGACTATGACTCAGATGCCACTCTTCCAAACAGTGCCACCTGAACCACCAACCACGGAGAGGGACACCAGGACCCTGAAAACTGCCCTAATCCTTTCATACATGCCGGTACATGGACCACCATCTTAAGCAGGGACTCGGGAACACAAATAGCAGAGCTTCCTGGAGCTCGCTGACTGAAAAAGAACTCAGGTCTTCAGCCATGCCTTCCTCTGTGTGGCCATCAGAGTATCTATACACTAAGGAGGTACTCTTGCTAACCTGCTGGCTACTGTCCTCATGGGCCTCAAAGTCTGGAACACAGGCACAGACCAGAGGCCTCTTTTTCGGATTGTGAGAACAAATGAGATTTGGACAGGCCTCTTCATCTGGTAAGATAACTACAAAGTTACTAACATTAAAATTAAATGGGAGCCGGGCGTGGTGGCGCACGCCTTTAATCCCAGCACTCAGGAGGCAGAGGCAGGTGGATTTCTGAGTTCGAGGCCAGCCTGGTCTACAGAGTGAGTTCCAGGACAGCCGGGACTACACAGAGAAACCCTGTCTCAAAAAAACCAAAAAAAAAAAAAGAGAGAGAGAGAGAGAGAAAACAACAACAACCAAAAAAAAGCAAGACAAAACAAAACAAAAAAAAACAAAACCAAAAGCCAAAAACAAGGCTGGATTTCATAGCAAACTCAGCAGATCCTCCACCACAGTAAAGCCTGACCATCTCCTTACCATGTTCTGCAAAGTGACTTCATGTCAACTATACATACAGCCTTCTAACAAAGATTATGTAGTCCTAATTTATAATAGTACACATTGTCATTGTTTAAAAAAATAATAAAAGAAGCCAAAAGCCATGGTACTAAATAGCAAATAAACTTTTTAAAAGAAAAAAAAAATCAGAAAACATTGGAGTGTATTATGGGTAGAATATACACTCCTTAGTGAATTCCAGGTTCCTTTACATATATATGCTGAGGTAATATGCTTTATTACTGTGTCTTAGGGTTTCCATTGCTGTGAACAGACACCATGACCAAGGCAACTCTTGGATGACATTTAATTGGGGCTGGCTTAGACAGTCAGAGTTTTAGTCCATTATCACCATGGTGGGAAGCATAGCAGTATGTAAACAGACCTGGTGCTGGAGAAGGAGCTGAGAGTTCTACATCTCGATCCAAAGGCAGCCAGGAAGCAACTGTATTCCAGGCAACTGGAAGGGTCTCAAAGCCCACCCCTACAGTGACACACTTCCTCCAACAAGGCCACACGTCCTAATAGTGCCACTCCCAGGCCAAGCATATTCAAACCACCACATATTGTGAGCCATCATTGAGAAATAAATTAGTAGCCAGGCATGGTGGCGAACACCTTTAATCCCTGCACTCAGGAAGCAGAGGCAGGTGGATTTCTGAGTTTGAGGCCAGCCTGGTCTACAAAGTGAGTTCCAGGACAGCCAGGGCTATACAGAGAAACCCTGTCTCGAAGGAAAAAAGAAAGAAAGAAAGAAAGAAAGAAAGAAAGAAAGAAAGAAAGAAAGAAAGAAAGAAAGAAAGAAAGAAAGAAATTAAGAAATTCGTATAACATAGCTGAAGATCCAGTTTCTTTTTCCTCAGATGGGTACTGCAGACAAATCCTCCCTTTCCACCAATCTCAAACCCCTTCCCTCTTCCTTCTCCAAAGTTACTCAGATTTTATTCATAATCATAAACTTAACTCTGCAGTCCAGGTAGACTTGGAGGGAAATAAGGCAAATATGGAACCCCAAAGAACTTCAGTGAAAGCAGAGGTTGTGGGCGGTTATTGTGAGCAGATGGAGTGGGGGCACTCTCCTGAAATACAGAGAGAATTAGAGACGTCCACTCTCAGCAATGGTCGTCTTCTTGCTGGTCTTGTTCCTGGGCCCAAAATGCTCCATGGCTCCCATGGCCCCACCTTCTTTCTTTCACCTTCCACATGGCCATGTTTGCTATCCAGCTGACCGACTGGTCTTGTCAGTGAAGATAAGAAACTGGGAGCCATTTGTGTTTGGTACAGTGTATGCCATGGACAAGATGCAAGGTCCTATATGCGTCACAATGAAGTCCTCATCCTTTCTCCCTGTAGATGAACGTGCCACCAGGGCCATTATGGCATGTGACATCACCACCCCGGCACATGAATCCTGGAATATTCTGGAAAAGGAGCAACCGTTATATCCCAGTCTCCTTTGTCTCCAGTGCTCAGTTTTGTGTTGTCTTTGTAACTCTATCTACAAATAGCTTGAAGGAGATGTGGCCCATGGGCTTGCTTGCTATCAGCCATGATGTCAAAGAACATGGTTGGGTTGACCAAGTGTCAAGAGGGGACAGTGGTGTCTGTAAAACCTTTTAAAAAAACAAAACAAAATAACCTTGAACTCCTTGATCATGATCTCAAACTTCTGATCCTCCTGCCTCTCTCTACCTCCTAACTCTGGTATTACAGGCTTGCACCATCATGCCAGGCTTATGTGGTGCTATGGATTGAACCCAGGGCTTCCTGCTTGCTAGGCAAGCACTCTACCAACCCTTTCTGTCCTTACCAAAATCTGCTTAAGAAACCCCTAGGGCCTGAATGACACGGTAGGCAGAGCACCAGAATATGTGATATGGGGTCCTGAGTTCATATCCTTTTCCAAGTGCACACGGAAGGCAGCTCTGAGTGCCCCCCACACACAACCCCACCTTCCTACCTTCGTAACACTCCAGAGAGCTCCCATGAAGGCAAGCGCCTCAACCTTTTAGAGAAGGCCTCTCCTCTCTACCAACAGTTCCTGAGTGCCCAATAGGTGAGGATGAAGGCTGGAAGGTGCTCTATACAGTACAATACCAGAGGCTAGCACACAAGCACACACAGGGAGCCCAGAGAGGGCTCTAAAAAGTGGCAAAGAGCCTTGGAGGATGTTGTTGACATGGGATGAAACATGTACAAGGGTATTGCTATTCATGACCTGAATGACTGACTCCCAGTGTGCAGCAGGGCTACAGATACAAAAAGAGATCCATCCATCCCTATGAACAAGAGGGGCACAGAGACTGTAGAATGTACACAGTAGCAACACTTAAGAAGCTAAAGGGTCAATCAAGCCATAGAGAGGAAGTGTAAAGGACGGAGGAACCTCGGAGAGAAAGTTACAGTGATGGAAGGCCAGGGTACATCCCGAAGACAAGAGAAACGGCAGCCAGGAACCCCTGGTGCTACCTCCTCTCTCTCAACACTATTCTCAGCCACAGCTGGTTCTCCTGCCTCCCGGCCACTCAGGCCCTCCAGAAGACTGTGCAGGGTCCTGCCTCACATCTCTACCTGAGAGGACCCCCAGACTTTCCTTACTCTGTCCTGCTACATCTTCTCTCCTCTGACCTAAGCTTACCCTATCACTTCCTAGCCAGAACCTAGGTCTTTTAAATAGTCCTCATTACACAATTCTCTTACTTGGCACATTTGTTCTGTTGCTTTCCTTGTATGCTGTCTGTCTCTCAGGATACATAACGCATGTAGCAGCCCTCCAGTAAATACAATAAACCTAGTGACTAAATTAGCTGTTAAGATCTCAAACAGTTATGGATGAGAACTCCCAGAAAGATGTGTCTGCAAAGACTGACTGGATAGAGCCGCAGTGCCGGCGAGCAGTTGGAATGCTCTGCTCCAGAGCCTAATTACACCTCCTGGAGTATCGTTTGCCCCCTTAACACCCATTACTTGCCCACTTCTGTGACTGGTGATAAAAACCTTTTCGCCTATTAGCTTCCATCAATCCAAAAGCTAAGAATGGCATCAGATAGCATCTGAGGCGTAAACAAGATTCCCCAACCTTATTGAAACCCTTCTCCCTGATGCCCCTAACAATGTATTTTTAAGATCTTTTGATTTGTAACTCTTTGTTCTGTTATTATAAAACTTTTCTATGTTAGAACATTCTATTCGAGGAGACGAAAATATGTTCCTTTGCCATAACCAATTATAGTTGCTCTAGAATAAACCACTTGAGGTGAGAGCTGTTTTATATGACAACACAGGCTACCTATCACAAATTCAGTGCTGGGAAGTTTAGCGTTTAATCCAACATCCAGGAGGTGATCGATAAGAATACAGGACATGGCTGGAGAGATGGCTCAGTGGTTAAGAGCACTGACTGCTCTTCCACAGGTCCTGAGTTCAAATCCCAGCAACCACATGGTGGCTTACAACCATCCATAATNGGGGTGGGAGCGGGTGGGTAGGGTAGCAGGGCCGGGAGGGGGGAGGATATAGGGAACTTTCTGGATAACACTTGAAATGTAAATGAAGAAAATATCTAATAAAAGTTGAAAAAAAAAAAAAAGACAAGACACCTGAAAAACAATACTCATGGCTGACCTCTGGCCTCTATACACATGAACATACATACTCGCATATGAACACACACACACAAATTCATGTCTGGAGCTCAGCTGTTAAGAGCACTTAATTGCTCTTACAGACCAGATTTAATTCTGAACAGTCACATGGTTGTTCGCAGCCATCTACAACTCTAGTTCCAGGGGATCCAACACTTTCTTCTGATTTCTATGGGCAGCAGCACACACTCAAGGTACCTATATACATTCAGGCAAAACACTCACACACAAGAAAATAAAACCTGAAAACAAACAAACAAAAACAAAAAAACAAAAGAATGAAGCTGGATGCTGGGCGGTGGTTGTGCACGCCTTTAATCTCAGCACTAGGGAGGCAGAGGCAGGCATCTGAGTTCCAGGCCAGCCTGGTCTACAAAGTGATTTCCAGGACAGACAAGACTATACAGAGAAACCCTGTCTCGAAAACACCAAAAAAAATTTTTTTTAATTAAAAAATAAAGATAATAAAAAAATAAAAATAAAGAATGAAACTGGATGTCTAACTGGGGCTCTTGGAACTGGGTAAAGTGGCTTAGTCACTCTGTCCAGGTAAAATTAACCAGGGTCAGATTTTAACACAGCAGAGTTGGCCATCTGCCACCTATCCCTGATCCTGCCCAAATTCCCACATAGCCCAGCTGATGAACCAGACTGATGAAGACCCTAGTGGGCCTTGTTAGCCTCTATCAAGGGACAGCAATTAGAGGAGAAGGGTCACCTCGCTGGGATATTATCAGTCCTTAACGTTTCAAAATTATCCAGGAGCCAGCAGAGCCCTGCTCAAACATAAGCAGCTTTGCAAAAAGATGGGCTTGTGCCACGAGCACAGGGCGATGCTCAGTGCCATTAACCGACAGAAATGAGAGCAGAGCGGCAGGGTGCATGTCCTCACACAGCTGACTCTTCCTCAGAGCTGCCCAGGCTCCTGGGGCCTTCCTGATGCTACAACCCTTTAATACAGTTCCTCACTTTGTGGTGACCCCAACCATACACTTATTTTCATTGCTACTTCCTAACTGTAATTGTGCTGCTCTTATGAATTATAATGTAGGGGGTGGAGGGGGTGGCTCAGTGGTTGAGAGCACTGACTGCTCTTCCCAAGGTCCTGAGTTCAAATCCCAGCAACCACATGGTGGCTCACAACCATCCATAATGAGATCTGATGCCCTCTTCTGGGATGTCTAAAGACAGCTATAGTATACTTTCATATAATAAATTAAAAAAAAAAATCTTTGAAAAAAAGAATTATAATGTAAATATCTGGTATGCAGGATATCTAATATGTGACCCCGGTAAGAGAATCTTTCAGCCCCTAAAATGGTCATGGCTACAGGTTGAGAACTGCTAGTTTAGGGGTTCTCCCTGGGGAAACAGGAAGTTCTTCTCTGCATGAATTCTGGCTCATGACAGTGAATCCTTTGAAACCAGGCTGTTCTACAAGACAAGATCCAAGTCAACTAGAACTACATAGTAAGACCTTGTCTCCAAAACTTGAGATAAAAAAATCCTATGCAGAAACAAAATCTTATGTAAAATTCTCTCAATTCATACTAGGGGGGAACTAACTAAAAAAGCATGATTAAGGGGCTGGTGAGATGGCTCAGCGGGTAAGAGCACCCGACTGCTCTTCCAAAGGTGATGAGTTCAAATCCCAGCATCCACATGGTGGCTCACAACCATCCGTAACGAGATTGGCGCCCTCTTCTGGAATGACTGAAGACAGCTACAGTGTACTTACATATAATAAATCTTTTTTTTAAAAAAAGCATGATTGAATATATAAATATTTAATATAGGACTGGCGAGATGGCTCAGTGGTTAAAAGCGCCGACTGCTCTTCCAAAGGTCCCGAGTTCAAATCCCAGCAACCACATGGTGGCTCACAACCATCCGAAACGAAATCTGATGCCCTCTTCTGGAGTGTCTGAAGACAGCTACAGTGTACTTACATATACTAAATAAAATAAATCTTTTTTTAAAAAAAGCATGATTGAATATATAAATATTTAATATAGGACTGGTGAGATGGCTCAGTGGTTAAAAGCACCGACTGCTCTTCCAAAGGTCCCGAGTTCAAATCCCAGCAACCACATGGTGGCTCACAACCATCCCTCACGAAATCTGATGCCCTCTTCTGGAATGTCTGAAGACACCTACAGTGTACTTACATATAATAAATAAATAAATAAATAAATAAATAAATAAATAAATAAAATCTTTAAAAATATATATTTAATATATATTATCCACTTATGACTCTAATATGTTGTGCTTTACCAATACTTCCTATAAGGAGGAAGAGTTCTTAGGAACTTTTTTAAATTGCATGAGAGAAACTCCAGGCTGCTTTTCAGAAACCTCTTTTACACACTGAGAATACAAGTGCCGATCTTTCTCAGAGCTATAAGGAGAGACTCCAACCAGCTTCTCAGAGTGGAAAGCCTATCTGACTCACAGCAAAACTGAGACGGTGGGGGAGAGGAGTTGTCAACAAAGAACTTTATATGGTTTGACAGAGGAGACAGGATTCTTAATTTTTAAATTTTTAAAGGGGTAGGTGACTGCAGCCATGAGTTTGGAGCCCCACAATGTACTTACAGCATGGTGCAATACTTGCATCTGTATCCAGTGGGCTACTACAAAACTGGAGGCTGAGACTGAAATCCCTGGAGGCTCCAGGGCCCAGCACTAGCAAGTCATGCTGCCTTAAATAAGGAGGAGGGCAAGGACCGACTCTCAGCTGTGTCCAGGAATGGCATGTGACAGACAAACATGCATGCACACACACAAAAACACACACACACACACACACACACACACACACACACACACGAATAAAGAAGGTAGAAACAAAAAAGAGGTGGCTTAGGAAGCCAAGCTGCCCTGCCCAGCTGTGGGGATGGGGCGGATAGTCTAAGATGAAGTAAAACCTGGGACAAAGGTGCAAAAACGCTCTTTCAAACTCAGAGCCCCGGCACTTATCTAGCACTTGCTTATGCTTCCCTGCGTTCCCGCTGCACTGCCTTATATGCCCGTTCTAATAAAACAGGCAGCGACCTAATAAAAGCACAGCCTGGGGTGTGGTTCAGGCCTTGAACCAGTGATCCTGGTGCCCCAGTCTTTGGAGGGCTGAGATTACAGGCTTGGATCACCACACCCAGCTTATTAATGGCTAACAGGTGGGACTTGGTGCTTCTGCAGCTGGATATCCTCCGGGGAGTGTCAGCAGCTCACCCTGTGGTGACTCTAGTCACAATGCAAACTGTCATTTTCTCGTATTCCAAGGAGCACAGGCCACTGTGAAAACGCTGATCAGATTCGGGGACACTGGGTTTAGGGAAAACCTTTTACTTTCTGATTAAATGATGGTATTGGAGTTATCTTTTAATTTGGTTCCTTATCATTTTTTTTTAAGCACAGTAATTTACTTTAGCAAATTTAAAGTCTAGGTGTCAAAAATTAATCATCACCTACCATGTCAAAAGTGAATTATTATGGGCTGGCAAGATGGCAAAGCAGTTAAGAGCACTGACTGTTCTTCCAGAGGTCCTGAGTTCAATTCCCAGCAACCACATGGTGGCTCACAACCATCTATGATGACTTCTGAAGCCCTCTTCTGGCATGCAAATGTACATGCTGATAGTGCACTTATAGACATAAAGTAAATAAATGTTTAAAATAATTAATCATAGTTTATAGCACAAATATGGATTTACGTGGGGTGCTGAGGATTGAAACCAGGAGACAGAACAATTGGTCTGTGGGGTATGGTAATGTGTGTTTGCGTGTTGGTGTTATACACCAGTATGTGGGTGCCAGGTGAAGCTTGTGTGCCTACCTCATTCTATCTTCCTTATTCTGCTGAAGGAGCTGTCTGAACCTGAAGCTTACCAACTTGCCTCGGCTGATTGTAGTGAGCTTCAGGGGTCCTCTTGTCTTCTCTCCCCAAGGCTGAAATTACAGGCACATAGCCCCCAAAATAGATGCTGAGACTCAGGTCTTCATGCCTGTGTAGCCAGCACTTTACCCACTCACTGTGGCCCGTGTCTCTGGCCCTTGCTTTTGTTTTTAATGGTTTAAAAGCAAAGGACAAATGGTTACCCCCTCAGGAGTTTTATCTTGGGTAGCATCTGAAGATGAGATTCGCCTTTACTGTCATTAACTTCACTCAGTGAAAAAGGGGTTAAGAAGTCAGTCCTTATAGAAACGAAGCTGCTTTGAAAACACCCCTGCTGTTCATGAATTTGGAGTGGGAGCCAAAGGAGACAGACACCATGTAAGTCTCACCTAACCAGCACTTCCTGGTAAAATTCATAGGGTGCTCAGGTTAAAAATGAGATCAGCAGCCTCCACACAACATAGAGACAAGGGGCAGTGGAAACTACTTTCTCTTCTGTCCTGCACAGCTCAACAGACTGTCTTAACAAATGCCAGACAAATTGCTTGTCCCATATTATCCCACTCCCAGCTTCCCAGCACCAGAGGTCACTGACCTAACGGGGAAAATTCCAGACCTCCACTAAATACAGACACTAAACATCATCTGTCAGGAAGGGGGAGGGGAGAAAGAGCTCACCCATCTCCATGCTGTTTTTTACACTCCATCTCTTAAACTTGAGAACAGATCAATGCATACTTTACCAGAATTTAAACAGGAGTATGTAATACAGAAATGGATGGCTTGGCAGTTAAAGCACTTGATGCTCTTCCTGAGCATCTACACTGGGTGTCCAGAAACTCCTCTAACTCCAGTTCCAGATCTGAAGCCCTCTTCTGGGCACCTACAGCACACACTCAAACATGCACATGCACACGAATGCACATAAATCTTTTTTTTTTTTTTTTTTTTTTTTTTGGTTTTTTGAGAGAGGGTTTCTCTGTATAGCCCTGGCTGTCCTAGAACTCACTTTGTAGACCAGGCTGGCCTGGAACTCAGAAATCCGCCTGCCTCTGCCTCCCGAGTGCTGGGATTAAAGGCATGCGCCCGGCATGAATGCACATAAATCTTAAAACAAAACCAGCTAGCCTTCAGAAGGACACAAAGCAGGAAGTCTAAATTCTTGGCTTCCCCAGTCGCAGTCCCAGTCCCAGCTCCCGGGGAATTTAATCAGTTGGCAGATTGTTTCAGGAAGTGTTGGCCGTGGAAAAGCAGATTTTCTGATTGTTTCTGCTTCGTTTCTGCTTCAAGGCCTAAGCCGGAGAACAGAGACCAAAAGGAAAAGTGTTCAAAAGATAAAAGATCAGAGAAACTAACAGACCACCTGTGTACCACAGAAAGCAAAGCAAAGCTAGGCTTCTGCAGTGTTTGCCAGAGCAGAAATTAACAGGCAAGATCCCCACCACATGACTACACTGTATCCTTTTATAGCAAGATTCCAGGATTCTGCCTGATTCAGGAACTCCCAATGGGGCTGGGGGTGGAAGATTATTACTGAAGTCATCAAAACATAGCTGCAGGCAGGTTTGCCTTTAGATTAACTGCACTGAGAGCCTCCCATTCTGGGCTTTGGAAAAGCCTTTTGTTTCAGAAATTCTTGCCCTCAGGCAAGGGTTTACTTTTACTTCAAATCAAATTTCAAAAGAGCCCCCAGGCCCTCCAATAAAAAGACTACAGGAAAATAGGTTCTGCCCCTATTAGGTTCTGCAAACTCTCTGGCCCCCAGGACGTTATCAAATAACTGGCTTTCCACTCTAGAATCGGGTCTTCTTTCTCTCTTTAAACTACCACAATAGGGAGGTACTGTGCACCTTTCTTTGCAAATGCCTTGCCAAATGCATTCCCACTCAGCCTTTCTCTGGGAGGATCTAACAAACGCTATTTAATAGTAAAGTACCCGAGCAATTTAATTTTTTTGAAAAAAAAAAAAAGTGGCTGAACGATCGACCGTGGTACTAATTTTGGGGAGTGCGGGATGAGTGGAGCGCAGAGGTGCACACACAAGTTTAAATAATAGGGAGCCAACACCAGTCCTCTCTGGAGAAAAGCCAGGAAATGGGGCGACTTGAAAAGCTGTTTTTCATCTGCCAGGCTCAAATCTGTGTATTCCCTTTCAGATTCACTGAAGTACCTGCCAGACGCAAAATCAAAACTGTCTTTCGAGAAAGGCTTTGTAGAGAGAATTTAAAGTTCCGTTCAATAGATTCTCAATAAAAGTTCTTAAAACTCCTGTCACGGGTACTTTCATTCCTCGGTTTCTTCAGTGTGAGACACTAAAGAGATTAATCCTTTCTCTGGGATGTTTACAACAACTCCGAGAATGTTAACAACCCCGGTTCAATTGACCTTTTAAAGTGACCTTACGCTTTTGTGAGGAAAAAAAAATTTTTTTTTTAATGAAAGAAAAACATTCTGGAATCCTAAGCTCAACTTCTTTGTTGTGTCCCAGGAATGAAATGCAAGCAGCCCGCATCCGAAAGGCTAACTTCAGCTCCTTAGGCAACAACAAAACAGTTGGCTTCAGCAGCCAAGGGATTGCCCGCCCCGCGCCCACTCCCGGGTGCGACACGAGATGCATTCAGGAGCCCGAGAACCCCGCGGTCTCCCGGGAGACGCGGATACCACCTGCAGCGCGGGCCCCGCCCCAGCGCCCGGGTCCCACGCCGCAGACCCTCCCGCGGGCCACGGCGGGGAAGAATGACACGCGCAGCTGTGGGCGACCCAGCCGGCACGCTGCCGCCAGCTGCCTCTTTTAGCTCGACATCCGACCCTGGTCCCCTCCGCCCTCCCGCCGCCGTCTGCAGCCCGGCCGCACCCCTCCCCCACCGCGGCGCCCGGGACCCGCGCGTCCCGCATCCCTCCCACACATCCCGGACCGCGAGCGCACGGCCGGCTGGCTCACCTCCCTCCTCCGGCCCGCTGTCCAGCTCGGCGTCCGAGGACTCGGGCCCGTCCTCGTAGCCCGCCAGCCCCACCAGCTCATCCTCCTCCTCGTCGTCGCCGCCGTCCTCACCCTGCGGCTGCGGCTTGCCCAGCACCTGGCTCATCACGCCCACGCTTGCCTCCGAGGTCCCGCGTGGGCCGAGTGGCCCGCAGCGCTCTGGGGCCGCGCCTGGTGAGCAAGGGGGTGGCAGCGGAGCCCAGCCCCCTCCCTGCCGCTGCTGCCCGAGGAGCCAGCCGGAGCGCGGCAGTTCTCCCCGGGAGCGCGAGGGAGTGACTGCGTGACCCGAGTCACCTGACGCTTGTCACACACACACACACACACACACACACACACACACACGCAGCACCGCCGGGCGCGCGCTCGCCGGCCGCAGCCACCGCTTGCTCGGCGGAGCTCCCGCCAGGGCCCCACACGTTCTCCTGCTAGAGAGAATTAGGGTGTCCAGAGCGCACCGGCCACCGCCCTCGGGGACTTCTACTCGCTGTCCCGGAGGATGCCCCTCCCCCGGGGACCATCCGGACCCTGCCGCCTGCTTTTCTGCAGTGCCTCTGGCTTGTGCTGCGGTCTTCAGGCTTTCTACCCCCACCCCACCCCACCCCCAATGGGCTGCCCCTCAACTGTGCGGTACTCAGGCCCCACCCCCACCGTCCCTCCAGCCTGCCAGAGCTGGGAGAAGTGCACAGTGGTGGGGTAGTTTCCATAGCAGCTGCCTCCTAAAGTGCCTTTTAGTTCAAAGGACTTCCCAGCAAGAATACTCCAAACTGTGGTCTACGTAGACATATTTCCGGAGAAATCACATGTCTCGTGATTTATATATAAACATGCTACACTAAATGATTCCTTTGCAACCTTCGGGAAAGCCTAAGGTGAATAACGCCCTCGGGGCTTCGTATGCCCAACTGCTATTGTCTCATTGGTGGAGTCCCACGTGTTTTAAGGCTTTTGTGGGAGGTGAGGGGCAGCTCTCTGATTGAAATAGAAGCGATGTGGGATGAGGAGGTTCTCTCCTTCGCCAGCTTCTCAGACCAGTGTGAGCACCCTTTCCTGGGGAGGGGGGGGCAGGGGAGGGAGAGAGGGGGAGAGGGAGAGTCACGTGCATGAACTTCCTTCAGTTAAACAGCGGGCCAGCAAGGTGATCCGGATCCTGCAGGTGCCAGCTGCTCAGCAGGTGGAGAGGTGGGGAGAAAGGCAGCTCAGCCTGGACACTTGCAGCCTGGGACAGGGCTTCCTAGGGGTCCTCGGAAAAATCTGGGTAGGAATAGGGTTACTAATCCGTGACGTATGTCCTGGATTTCATCTAACTGGGTGGCTACTTTCAACAGGAAAGCTTCTCCAAGGAGAGGCAGCAGAACTCTGTCTGCATGGTCAAGGTCGTTCCTATGTCACATACAAAGATGTGAACTGAAAAAGGCTTTTGAGCGAAGAAACAGTTTTGCAGATATATAAGCAGAATTTAGGGAGTACAGTCAAAGATTATCAGGTGGGAAGCTCACACCACCTCCAAATTTAGTGGGAGGAAGTGAAGGGAGCCAGTTCTGTAGAGCAGCCAGTAAACAGGCCTTATTATATTCCGACAGGTAGCAGCGGCTGCTGGAGCCTCCCCCACACCACACCCCCATCCCCACCCCCACCCTCCCCACCCTCTGGCCAAGCAGTAACAGAAGAGTGTCCTGGCTGCTTTCCTCCTTCCTATATCTGTGTGGTCTCCTGGTCCAACACACCCAGAAACCCGTGGGCAAAGGAAGACTGAAACCAAATGGAGGCCAAAGGGTGGATGGAGAAAGCGGGCTCTAGTTACTCCCCTCTGGAAGCAGCCTTTTCTGAACCTCATGAGAACACCTTTACCACAGAGTTGGTAGGAATATCAAATGAACAATGACTCTCAGGTGCTCTCAGAACTCATTTCTCACTGGCGATTTTCCTTTCTATAGAGAAGAGAGTGGGCTTTGTGGCTCGCTCAGTTGGTAGAGTATTTGTCTCTCCAGCGCCTTGTCAAACCCCGGTGTGCCGGGCAACAGCAACTTAAGTGAGATGGAGGGCAGCTTGAAACCCTTGAATCTCTGCAGGAAGCTGCCTTGGGAGGAAGGGACATTTGGCTTTGCAGCTGTCCCAAAAGCCAGCTTGCTAGTCTGTGGGGAGGTCTCTAAACTGACCCATTTCAAGCATCAGAGAGGTCCTTGGGACACCAGGAGATGGCTGCCTAGCAACAGCTCAGATTCAAACTTGACTACTGAGCAATGATGTCGGGTGAACCCAGGGAGGGTCTCCAGAGAGACCCAACACACCCTCACACACAGAAAAGACGAAAATGTCTGGTGATTTTCTAACGTCCTTAATGAGTTACTATGTATGTATGTATGTATGTATGTATGTATGTATGTATGTATGTATGTGTGTGTATGTATTCATGTATGTATTATGTATGTATGTATGTATGTATTATGTATGTATGTATTGGATTCGTGTGATTGTTTTTGCCTACATGTATGTCTGTGTACCACCTGAAAGCAGTTCCCACAGAGACCAGAGGAGAGTGTCGAATCCACTGGGACTGGAGTCATAGATGATTGTTAGCTAACTAACACCAGGTAGGTACTGGAAACTGAGCTAAGGTCCTGTGAACGTGCAGTCAGTGCTCTTAACCACCGAGCCATCTCTCCAGCACCAAGAAGAGAGCCTTCATGGGAACCCCAGCAACAGATCAAAACGCCATGATTTGTCTGAGAATCAGGTCATTCTTGAGAACAAAAAGGATCAACAACCATGTCTTATGTTAGGGAGACAGGCAGATCTCAGCAATCTGGGAGCACCTCTAGTCTTTTAGGGACTTTGGCTCAGGTCAAACCATGGTCATGGCTTTAAAGCAGAAAATAACTACAGGACTATCAGATATGAAGGAGAGTTAGAGCCGGGCATGGTGGTGGGTGGCCCACGTCTTTAATCCCAGCACTCGGGAGGCAGAGGCAGGCAGATTTCTGAGTTCGAGGCCAGCCTGGTCTACAAAGTGAGTTCCAGGATAGCCAAGGCTATACAGAGAAACCCTGTCTCGAACCCTCCCTTTCCCAAAAATGGAAGGAAAGTTAGGGATTGCTTTTCATAACATTTCCAAAGGTCCAGAAGCAGAGTCGCACCTATACAGTCCTAACTTGCTCTCTAGACCAGGCTGTCATCAAACTCAAGAGATCAGAGATCCCCCAGGACTAAACATGCACCACAACAACCAGCCTTTAGATACAGAGTTTCTTTTTTTGTAGCAGGGCCCTCAGACCATAGCAAAACTGACTGTGGTGGAAGTACCATCCACGTTGTAGGGCTCAGCATGTAGACAACACCACCTGTCAAAACAAGACCTAATCCATCAAATAGTTCTGGGAAAGACTCTTAAGTGTTCTTGTTTTGTCTCAAACCCCGGACAAACAGCTAACCAAAGTGCTTATTAACATATCAAAGCACATCCTGGCGCCCGGTTCTCCCTGCATCCCTCAGCGGCTACCTGTTGTAGGGTATAGCTGCCATGCCCTGCCCCCTAGCCTAACCCTCTCTAAGCCAGGATCAGGTCTGTGCTGCCCTTCCCCCAGTGGCCCTTTCCTAAACAATCCAGCCATTTTGGTTATGCTGCCCGGTGTATCTTTTACCTTTTACCCTCCTGGCCTCTTAGCCTCCTGGTTTTCCCCTGCCTCTCCTACCTCTCTTCCAAGCATGTCCTGGCTCAGGATGATGCTTGCTCTGGACTCTCCCAGATGCCCCTGCCTCTGGCTGTGGTCTCCCTTTCATCTATAACAAACCTTCCCCTCCACCATACCTAGGAGCAGTCATGTCCTTCCTTTTAAATTTCCTCTTTTCACCCATCACTAATCTTGCTTTCTGCCTTCTGTAGCTCTTCTGGCTAATTGTTCTTGTAAACGGAAGTATGTCAACACAGGACATGTTTTTATGCTTAAAAGCCCCTCCAGAAAAAGGCTCAGAGCTAGCTACACTGGAATCCTGAATACCCATTATAGTCACTGGCCAATTAATAATGACTTTGTAGTGGCTTAAACCCATGTCTGAGCAGTTTTCTCTGGTGACTAACCCCACAACATTTTTGTTTGTTTGTTTTTTCTGTTTGTTTGTTGCTGCTGTTGGAATTTTTTTGTTTTGTTTTGCCTTTTGAAACAGGGTCTCACTGTGTAGTCCTGGCTGGCCTGGAACTCTCTATGTAGAAGATGCTGGCCTATCTCTTTCTCTGAAGTGGTGGAATTAAAGACATGCATCATCAGCAAGGCTAGCCTGAACGCCAATATTAACCATAAAGATTAAGAGAAAATGCTGGGTCGGCGTGGTGGCTCATGCCTTTAATCCCAGCACTCAGGAGGCAGAGGCAGGCGGATTTCTGAGTTCAAGGCCAGCCTGGTCTACAGAGTGAGTTCCAGGACAGCCAGGGCTACACAGAGAAACCCTGTTTCGAAAAAACAAACAAACAAACAAAAAGATTAAGAGAAAACTAGAGATTACCCTTAGTAGCTCATACCTTCTTTAGTCCCAGCACTTGGGAGGCAGAGGCAGATGGATCTCTGTGAGTTCAAGGCCAGCCTGCTCTATGTAGTGCATTCCAGGATATCCAGAGCTACATAGTAAGGAGACTCTGGAGGCTACTTCCTTATCCTAGCCTAATGACAAATGCTTGCCAAATTCCTAGAAACGGTCCCAAGAGCTCTCCACAGAAAGTCATCATAATTATCTGGTGAAAGGAATGAACCCCACCCCACCCTCACCCCCACCAGCCCTCAAACACATCCAAGCTCACCTAAGTCTTATTCCTTTAGCACAAAGGAACATTATTTCTTCCCCAGAAATCTTCATGGAAAACATGTGTTGGAATTTTGACTTCTTATTGAGGTTCATAAATCACCACACAAGCCGGGCGGGGTGACAGACGCCTTTAATCCCAGCACTCGGGAGGCAGAGGCAGGCGGATTTCTGAGTTCGAGGCCAGCCTGNGTGTGTGTGTGTGAGACCGTAGCACTTATCAGAAGGTGAGAGGTATCAATCAGATTCTGGGATAAGGGTTTCCTCATCTCCCTATACTTTTTTCTTTCTGTTCTGTCTCAATCACACAAAAGTCAAGGGAAATTAAGTCCTTAACAACTTAATAAAAAATTAAGTGTTTAACTCAAGCTAATTGGAAGAGTTAAATGCAGGCCTGGGAAACTCTGATTCAGCATCATTTCAAAGGGATCCTGCTGACAAAGGCTGAACAGGAAAGCAGGGAAAATCTTGGTTGCTTTTCTTTGGCTGCTGTTGCCATTTCAATGCTGTTGGCTTTCAATCAAGGGATAAAAACACAAAGTATAAAAAATAAAAAATAGAGCCAGGTATGGTGGTGCAGGCCTTTAATCCCAGCACTCGGGAGGCAGAGGCAGGCAGATTTCTGAGTTCCAGGCCAGCCTAGTCTACAGAGTACATTCCAGGACAGCCAGAGCTATACAGAAAAACTCTGTCTCAAAAAAACCAATAAGAGCCGGGCGTGGTGGCGCACACCTTTAATCCCAGCACTCGGGAGGCAGAGGCAGGCGGATTTCTGAGTTTGAGGCCAGCCTGGTCTACAAAGTGAGTTCCAGGACAGCCAGGGCTATAAAGAGAAACCCTGTCTCGAAAAACAAAAAACAAAAACAAAAAACAAAAAACCAATAAATAGCCAGGCATGTTGGCACACGCCTTTAATCCCAGCACTCGGGAGGCAGAGGCAGGCGGATTTCTGAGTTCGAGGCCAGCCTGGTCTACAAAGTGAGTTCCAGGACAGCTAGGGCTACACAGAGAAACCTTGCCTCATAAAACCTAAAAAAAAATATTTAAATAAATAAATAAAAATTTAAAAACATAAGGGCAGGGCTGGTGGGTAAGCGCACCCGACTGCTCTTCCAAAGGTGATGAGTTCAAATCCCAAAATCCCAGCAACCACATGGTGGCTTACAACCAACCGTAATGAGATCTGACGCCCTCCTCTGGTGCGTCTGAAAGTCAGCTACAGCGTACTTAGGAATAATAAAATAAACGAATACTTGCACCAGAGATTCCAAGTGGGACCAACTGGAGCGAGCGGGGCTGACGGGAGCGAGTGGGGTCGACCGGAGTGAGCGGGACAGACCAGAACGAGCAGGGCTGACCAGAACGAGGGAAAAAAGCAAAACAAAACATAAGGTATAAAAATCCTAGAAACGGGCTATTCCAGCTGGAGAAGTCTGTGGGAATGGTCCAGAGCAATGTACATCTCTTAGTCAGTGTGTAATATTCAATAAGTGCTTGCTTTAAGTAGCCCTCTCCCTGCTGGGTGGTGGTGGCACACGCCTTTAGTCCCAGCACTCTTCATAGCCCTGGCTGTCCTGGAACTCACTTTGTAGACCAGGCTGGCCTCAAACTCATAAATCTGCCTGCCTCTGCCTCCCGAGTGCTGGGATTAAAGGCGTGTGCCACCACGCCCGGTTTGCCTCTCAACTTTTGAGAGATATTTTTGTGGTGTTAGGAAAGATTAGCACTATCTATTTCCCATAAAAATTGTGTATGAATAATGACACTGTTCCACGATTATGTGAAGTTCAAAGTATTCAGTAAGTAATATCATCCCCGCCACTTTAAAGGCAAGAGAGGAGGTGAGGTCAAACAGCTCATCTCTGGAGCACAGGGAATGCTGGCAGAGCCACTCTGAGACTCAACAGCCCTTACATGTGATGAGTTCCTATTTAATGTATACAGCTGAAAAGAAAGGAAAAACCACAAGAGCTAGCTCCTAGCTACTCATTAAAGGAGCAGAACCCAGAGAAGCACTGAAAAATTGGTTCCGGGGCTGGTGAGATGGCTCAGAGGTTAAGAGCACTGACTGTTCTTCCAAAGGTCCTGAGTTCAAATCCCAGCAACCACATGGTGGCTCACAACCACTCATAATGAGGATGCCCTCTTCTGGTGTGTCTAAAGACAGCTACAGTGTACTTATATATAATAATAAATCTTTTTTTTTTTTAAATTGGTTCCTGTGTTGGGATAATCTTCTCTTGCACTGTGTAAAGGTTACCTTTGCATTATTCAAATGTAGATTTCTGCACCAGCAGATTGCTGCACACTGTATAGACTTTAGTATCATCATTTTAATGGCTCAGCACATGCATCATATTTTCTTTCTTTTTTTTGAAATAGAAGATATTTTATTCCCAAACATATGAGAAAACTATTGAAAAACAAAGCTAAAATATTTTGAAACCCATCCAAAGAACAATGATACGTTGCCTATACAGAAACAAGTACGTGGATTTCTCATGAGAAGAGTCAATAGCACCTGTAAATGCACAGATTTAGTAACTTCAGCAAAAAGTCTGATTAATCAAAGCCTGTGAGTAATTAAAGCCTGCACAGGAAAACAGAAGAACTAATTTATGTCAAATATTCTAAATCTAATTTCCTAAGCCAACATACCTTCATAGGTAAAGTTTGTGAAACGTTGAAATGAAATATGCATCTCAGATTTTTGTCAGGTTTCTCACTGCAAACAGAATAAAAGGAAGTATGTTCCAGGCAATTTTGTTAAACCAGTAAGCCCTGTTTACAAAACAGAACAAACTGAGTTACTAAACATACATACAAGATCAGGTTTTTTTTCAGGAACATACACATGAAAGTTCTCAATAAACAATATTAGTTTACTGAGTCCACCAAGATATGAATAATATACTATGATTGACTGAGGCATGTTCTGCAAATGTTAATTTGTTTCAAAATATTGGAAACCCATTTATGTAATCTACTTTATCTATTTCTTTGATGTAGGCAATAAGTGGTATGAGCTTGCCTCTTAGAACTATCTTCATTGTGCCCTATTTGGGTATGTTGTTTTGGTTTGGTTTGGTTTGGTTTGGTTTTCATTCAATTTTTGAAAGTTTAAATTTTCTTTCAGTCCTCTTTCATGAACCAATTTTCATTGAACAGTAGGTCACTCAGTTTTTATACCATCTGCTTTTCTTTTTCTTTTTCTTTTTTTTTTTTTGCAACATATTTTCTAAACATACACTTCCTTCACCTACTGATTGGCTTAATGAAGAGCTGACTGCCTATAGACTGGCAGGAGAGAAAAGGCTGGACATCTGGACAGAGATAGGAACTGTGGGAAGAGCTGAGAAGCCTGGGACTCACCAGCCAGACAGGGAGGAATTTGGGTGTACAGGGACATAGAGGTAACAGGCCAGGTGGCAAACATGGACAAATATAGACAGGGTTAATTAAGCTATATGAGGTAGTTGGAAAAAACCCAAGCTATAAGGACTAAGCTTTCATACATAAATGAAGAAAAAAAATCTCTGTGTCATTATATTTGGGTGCTGGTGGGTCAAGACAGTCTGGCAATATTAGTTTTCTCAGACCATTTAATTTACAGGATTTACTGAACAGAAGGGATGGTGTGCACCACATGATGTCTACTGCTGCTTGACAAAGTTCCAGCATATGGACATTGAGGATCACAATTCTCCAACATCTTTTGTCAAGGGGTATTTGAGAGTGGAGAAAAAAAAAAAAAACCTGTGGTCCAATTGTGGGGTTCATGCTGACAGCCTATGTTCTGCTTGAGGCAGCTCTCCAGGGAGCCCTCTGCTCGAGACAGCTCTCTCTTGCTTGAAAAAGACTCTAAAAACTCTCTGGCCGGGCATGGTGTCACACGCCTTTAATCCCAGCCCTTGGGAGGCAGAGGCAGGCGAATTTCTGAGTTTGAGTTCGAGGCCAGCCTGGTCTACAAAGTGAGTTCCAAGACAGCCAGGGCTATAAAGAGAAACCCTGTCTCAACTCCCCACCCCCCAAAAAAACTCTCTGGATAGCTCATTTCTTGCAGACCAAAAGCCCAGTCTTTTATTTACATATCAATTTAATAGTTCATCCAAGGTTCCCCTTTGATTATTCCATGAATCAGCATTCTCAGAACCCAGCCCCCTGATTCTTAGAAAAAGACAGCAAGAGCATTATTTTTGAAAATGAATTCAGAAATTGGCCTGCCTTTGTAAACACAGACAATAAACTACCTGGGTGGGATTCCCATCCTGAGATTACCATCCCTACTACACCTGGGTGGAACTAAGATCTGTTTCAGGCTAACCTTGATATCAGGAATCTGTCTGCATTTGTATCTGTCTCCATTTGTATCTGCCTGCTTTTGTATCTTTTGGACAAGCTGTCTTATAATGCAGCTGCTTCTGTTCTTTTAGGTCCATGAAGCCCTTCATTTAACTCATATTGCATCCTTATATTTTGCATAATTGAGAAGTTATATATTTTTTGTTTGTTTGTTTGTTTGTTTGTTTGGTTGGTTGGTTGGTAGGGTGGTTGGTTGATTGGTTTGGTTATTTGAGACAGAGTTTCTCTGTGCAGCCCTGGCTATCCTGGGGATCACTCTATAGACCAGGCTAGCCTCAAACTCAGAAATCTGCCTGCCTCTGCTTCACAAGTGCTGAAATTAAAGGCATGTGCCACCACTGCCCAGCTTTTGAGAAGTTATATATATATATATATTTTAAAGATTTATTTTATTTTATTATATGTAAGTACACTGTAGCTGTCCTCAGACACTCCAGAAGAGGGAGCCAGATCTCATTACGGATGGTTGTGAGCCACCATGTGGTTGCTGGGATTTGAACTTATCACCTTTGGAAGAGCAGTCGGGTGCTCTTACCCGCTGAGCCATCTCACCAGCCCCCGAGAAGTTATATTTTTGAACTCATATTTTTCAGAGTTATTTCCCACAGCCTTAAGGGCTATCCTGAAGTGTTCTGCTATTTTGCTGAGACATTAGATACACCCTTGCCTCCTGGACTCATGCTGTCTCTGATTACCATGGAGTCTCTTGGCAGAAAGGACATTTCCCTGAATGAGGAACATAAACAAAATATGCACAAGCCTTATGCTAGAGACCATCAATATCTGTGGATGCCCAAGCCCTGCAGGCTCTGTTCCAGGTACAGGAAACAATTCTCATACTGTCCCTTCCACATGGCCAAGCAAGACATGGCAATCTTTGATATTTTGAATATGTGCTATGAGAGTTTCCTTATTCCTTATTCCTTTCCCTTTGGGAAATTTATTATGGGCTTTGCTAAGGGCTGTAAGTGTGTACAATGGTAGTCTCTAAACAAAACAATTCTTTGGAAAAAATCTTTACCACTGTGAAACTATATACCATGATAATTCTGCCTATTCCTACTTAAGAATCTCCACTGTGCCCCACTGTTTGTACCAAGAATAAAAAAGTTAAAGATCAGTCGTGCAGTGGTGGCACACACCTTTGATCCCAGCACTTGGGACGAAGAGGCAGGCAGATTTCTGAGTTCGAGGCCAGCCTGGTCTACAAAGTGAGTTCCAGGACAGCCAGGCTACACAAAAAAACCTTGTCTCAAAAAAAAAAAAAAAAAAAAAAAGTAAAGATTTATGGTTCCAGAAACTCTTAGGCACTTATACCTGGTCCTAAGGATGAAAACACACTCCAAAGAAACAATGGGCCAGACCTAGAGTCTGAAGCCTTGGCAGTCAAGAATTCAGTTAATAAGTATAGAATAGTGCCCACAATGGATTTCCTGGGTACGTGACTTACAGGATGAATGGCAAAACCTGGTATGCCCCACAAGAAGCAGATTCTGTTAAGAAATGAGACTGGGGGTTCTGGAGAGATGGTTCAGCAGTTAAGAGTGCTGATTGCTCTTCCAAAGGTCCTGAGTTCAAATCCCAGGAAGCACATGGTGGCTCACAACCATCTGTAATGAGATCTGAGGCCCTCTTCTGGTGTGTCTGAAGACAGCTACAGTGTACTTACATATAATAATAAATTTTTAAAAAATCTCTCTCTGCCATGTACAGGAGCATATTGAAGGACATATTGTATGACATATTGGAAAAAGAGAAAGATATCAGGACCTTTCCTTTGAGGAGTGTATGAGGAGAACAGGCCCATATTGTAAAACTAAGGAACATAGGAACACAATTAGCTATTAGCATAATAGCTCAATGCTTATTATGCTACATGGTATAAACATTGTATACCACCCCTTGAGGAATGAAACTTGCTTTTACAGGCTTGTTTCTCAGGACTCAATGTTTAGCACCTCCTAACCACAAAGGCTGAGAGCACGCAGGAAGAAATGTAAAAGGGACAGCTGGTAGCGTTGCTGAACCCTGGAAAACAACAGGGAGTTAGATGCTTCCTGAACTTATTGCTTTTGCTTCAAAGAAAAATATTGTAATAAAGTTGATTACACCTTTCATTCTAGATGTTGAAAAATAGGACTAGAATAGGCTAAAAACCATCTGTGAAAAAGATCATGTATTTCCTGGAGTCATTAAGTCTGCTTTCAACTTTGCCTGTGATTTAGCTACTATACAAATATAGAGTATAAAAGGTTTGGTCTTGTTTCAATAAACATATGCACTACCCTCAGATTCACCCTCAGATGGTAGCAGTCTCCTTCCCAAGTCAACTCAATTCCTCATCTTTGGGATCTGAACCCTGCTGGAGCTGGATTCTGGCAAAGAGAAGAGGGCTGCAAACTTTCTGTCTTAGCTACTATTTTGTTGCAATGAGAAGACACTGTGATCACAGCAACTCTTATAAGAGAAAGCATTTTTTTCCCTCGTTCTGGTCAACCCTGCTCGCTCTGGCCAGCCCCGCTCACTCTGGTCGGTCCCACTTGCTCTCTCCAGTCCAAGGATTCGTTTTATTATTATTATTATTCATAAGTACGCTGTAGCTGACTTCAGACGCACCAGAGGAGGGCATCAGATCTCATTACGGGTGGTTGTAAGCCACCATGTGGTTGCTGGGATTTGAACTCAGGACCTTTGGAAGAGCAGTCGGGTGCTCTTACCCGCTGAGCCATCTCACCAGCCCCCCCCCCCCTTTTTTTTCTGGGAGAGAAAGAAACCAAAGAATGTGTTTTGTTCTCCACCCCACACCCCACACCTGCCCCTGAGACAGAAGACTCCTCACTGAAACTGCTGGGAAAACACCCAGAATACATGCTAGAAGCAAATTGAAGCTAACAGCGCTTCTCAAACTATACAACCGTGTTCCACATCCAGACTCCACGACTGGCTGGAACCAGCCTCCCTCCCCACCCCACCCTCGAGCCCCTCCCCCCAACACACACACACACACACACACACACACACACACACACTCACACACATTTTTTTAAAAAGATTTATTTATTATTATAAATAAGTACACTGTAGCTGTCTTCAGACACACTAGAAGAGGAGCGTCAGATTTCATTATGGATGGTTGTGAGCCACCATGTGGTTGCTGGGATTTGAACTCAGGACCTTTGGAAGGTCAATCAGTGTTCTTAACTGCTGAGCCATCTCTCCAGCCTGAGAAAGCATTTAATTGGGGCCCTGTTTACACTTGTATAGGGTTAGTTTGTGATCATCATGGCAGAAAGCAGACAGGTTTGAAATTGGAGCAGTAGCTGAGAGCTTTACATGCAGGTCCACACACAGGTAGCCAGCAGAGAGAGGGACTGAAGTGAGGTTTTAAATATGGGGCTGGAGCTGGGTGGTGGTGGCACACGCCTTTAATCCCAGCACTTGGAAGGCAGAGGCAGGTGGATTTCTGAGTTCGAGGCCAGCCTGGTCTACAGAATGAGTTCCAGGACAACCAGGGCTACACAGAGAAACCCTGTCTTGAAAAACAAAAAAAACCCCTCTGATTTGGCTTTGGAAAAAAAAAAAAAGAAAAAGAAAAATCCAAAACAAAACAAAAACCATAGGACTGGAGAGATGGCTCGGTGGTTAAGAGCACTGACAGCTCTTCCAGAGATCTTGAGTTCAATTCCTAGAAACTGCATGGTGGCTCACAACCATCTATAATCAATGCCCTCTTCTGGTGTGGCTGAAGATAGTGACAATGTACTCATATACATTAAATAAATAAATAATTCTTTAAACTGAAACAGAAGGCATTGAGGAGTACTGCCTAATGACTTGCTCCTATGGCCTGCTCAGTTTGTTTTCTTATACCCAGGACCACTGCCCAAGGACTATACTACCCACAATGCTGGGCTCTTCCACATCAGTCAGTAATCAAGAAAATGCCCCACAGACCTGACTCCAGGCCAATCTGATGGAGGCATTTTCTCAACTGAAAGGCAATTTCCTTTTTCCCAGATGACTTTAGCTTCTGTCAAGCTGACACAAACCAACCAGCACATTTCCTACCACCATTCTACATGTTTCTACTCCATAACTTGTCATGTGTGAACAATTATTTATTTATTCATTTATTAGTTTTATTATCTTATGTCTATGAGTATCTTGCTGCATGTACCACATGCAGGCCTCCTCTGGAACTGGAGTTAATGATAATGTGAGCCACTGTTTAGGTGCTGGGAATTGAACTTGGGTCCTTTGTTCATAACTACTAATTCCAGAATCTATCTATCTATCTATCTATCTATCTATCTATCTATCTATCTATCTATCGACAAACTCTTGTTATATAGTCCAGGCTGTCTTTGAACTCATGGCAATTCTAAAGCTTTAGCCTCCCAAGTGTTTAGGAATACAGGTGTGCCTACTATACCCAGGTGATGTTTTTGGTTTGTTTTTGTTTTTTAGAGAAGAGTTTCTCTGTATAGCCCTGGCTGTCCTGGAACTCACTCTGTAGACCAGGCTGGCCTCGAACTCAGAAATCCGCCTGCCTCTGCCTCCCAAGTGCTGGGATATTTAGGTCTGACCCTTGAGAAAAACAGAGAGGTAAAGTGTGGGGAACAGATAAAGTCCTGAGTGAATGTATATTATTGATATGAGTGTAGGCATGTCAAGGACCCCAGAGCCTCAGTCAGAGCCTGGTCCCAGTACAGGTGTTGATAGGGTATGCAAATGTATCAACTGGAGCTTCCTCCTCCATGATGACTGCAGCCTGAGACCCCCAACAAAAAGATGCCTTCTGGTTCATACCTTTTGTTTGTTTGTTTGTTTGTTTTGTTTTGTTTTTTGTTTTTCGAGACAGGGTTTCTCTGTATAGCCCTGGCTGTCCTGGAACTAGCTTTGTAGACCAGGCTGGCCTCGAACTCAGAAATCCGCCTGCCTCTGCCTCCCGAGTGGGTTCATACTTTTTATAAGACACTTACTGAGTTTCAGGGCTGCTCATGGTGGGTCTCTATCAGAATGCACTGCCTACCTGATCCCAGTGTTTATGTATGTGTGTCTGTGTCTTCGTTTCCTATCATTTCTGTCTTGTCAGTCTCAAAGCCCTGCAGGTAGAGGCAGTTAAGAGTAACTTGGGATGGGCTGGAGAGATGGCTCAGTGGTTTAAGAGCACTGGCTGCTCTTTGCTCTTCCAGATGTCCTGAGTTCAAATCCCAGCAACCACATGGTGGCTCACAACCATCTATACTGAGACGTTGGGTCCTCTTCTGGCACACAGGTGTACATGCAGATACTCATACATTAAATAAATAAATAAATAAATAAATAAATAAATAAATAAATAACTGGGGATGAAGGAAGAACCCAGTTAAGATAGGTGCTTTAGAGTGAATAGACACCAGGATCAAGGCAACTATTATGGTTTGTATGCTCGGCCGAGGGAGTGGCACTATTAGAAAGTTTGGCCCTGTTGCAGTAGGTGTGTCACTGTGAGCAGGGCCTTTAAGACCCTCGTTCTACCTGCCTGGAAGTCAGTCTTCCACTATCAGCCTTCATGTGAAGATGTAGAATTCTTAGCTCCTCCTGTGTAGGGTTGTGGGTCCCGAGTCTGCTCCACCACAGAGCACGGCTGCTTGGGGAGGCAGAGTACAGGGAATTTGACTGTACCACCTGGGCAGGTGCTGGTAGCACAGAGAGGCCTTCTATGAGAGATTAGACAGCAGCTCTGTAGGTAAAGGCCTTCTCCATGGCTCCCCACAGAGGATCCCATTGAAAAGAGACAGTCTGTGGTTCCAAATCATTTTTGCTATGGTGGAAAATGGACACATAAAACCATACTCCCCTTCTCAGGGTGTGCCTGAGACTTAATACCTTTACAGCGAGGAATGTCTGGGAAGGGAAGCTTATTGGCCTCGCCCTCTAGGTGCCTCATTAGCATGGAGATCTCTGTCTTGAGCCTATGTAGTGTCTCTTTTACGTGAGAAGCATGGCATGTTTTCCAAGTCAGTCTGGCAGATAGCTGGGAGTGCCTAAGCTTCAGATGTGTGCCCACAGAGTCTCCAGGTCTTGACCTGCTCTGCCTTACCAAACTTCCTGACTTGGTTTTACATCTCATACTCTTGCATCATGTCTGCCTAGATACTGCCATGTCTTAATGATAATGGACTAAACCTTTGAACCTGTAAGCCAGCCCCAATTAAATGTTGCCCTTATAAGAGATGCTTTGGGGGTAGAGAGATGGCTCAGTGGTTAAGAGCCCTGACTGCTCTCTCAAAGGTCCTGAGTTCAATTCCTAGCAACCACATGGTGCCTCCCAACCATCTACAATAGGATCTGATGCCCTCTTCCAATGTGACTGAAGACAAGTACAGTGTAGTCAGATAAATAAAATAAATAAATCTTAAAAAAAAAAAAAGAGTTGCTTTGGTCATGGTGTCTGTTCACAGCAGTAAAACCCTAATATAGCAACTTTTATAAAGGATAGCATTTAATTAGAATTGGCTTACAGTTTCAGAGGTTCAGTCCATTATCACCATGTCAGGAAGCATGGCAGTGTCCTGGCAGACATGGTGCTAGTGAAGAAAGTAAGAATTCGGTGAGATG